>CAKALU010065393.1:3761-59425 GCA_916700995.1 Hozukius guyotensis
AATCAATCTTATTTCCATATATGTTTGTATAAACAGTTCCCTTTGTTAACACTATTAAAAAAAAAAAATCCAGTGTGGATTGGAATATAATATTGTTGTTACTTTTTCTCTCCTACATTTCAGGGCTTACGGTTTGAGGTGGTACCATCCTGGTTTAAAGAAACTCTTGACAAGGGACTTTTCAAAGCACCTCATGAGTATGCCGTTGAGACAGCCAAACAGAAGGCCCTGGAGGTGGCCAGAAGAATGCCCTTTGTGAGCTAAGCTCCTTTTTAGTAAGATGGTATCTATTATCCTGTTGAATGACTTCTTGATAACCTATTGTGTGTGTTCATTTGCTTTAGAAACACCTGAAGACTCCAGACATAGTAATTGGAGCAGACACGATTGTGGTAAGAGGACGAAAGCTTTACAGTATCTTGTCTGCTTACTCTCTGCAATATACGTTGTACGTTTTTTTTTCATTTCCACAGACTGTAGATGGCATGATTCTGGAGAAACCAGTGGACAAAGATGATGCTTACAGGATGCTGTCAAGGTGAGTGTCATTTCCATTGTTTCTGAGTTAACATTAGAAACAAAAAACAGGCAGGATCTTGTTTACAGTTTCTCTCCTCTTTATTTTTCTGTTTTCCAGCTTGAGTGGTAAAGAGCACAGCGTCTTCACTGGCGTAGCCATTGTCCTCTGCCATGAGAAAGAAAGTAAGTCACAACAGAATAATGGTTAGACTTATACCCCTTTCACACCGAGGATTCAACCAGGGTTGAACCAGGGTTGATTGTGTATATGAAAGGGTGAACCCGCGTTGACTGACTTGGCATCGCGACCCAGGTTGAGAGGTGGGTCAGACCAGGGTGGATTTTGATGTGAATGGCACGCACCAGGGTCTCTAAAAACCGGGGAGGGACAAATCTATTTGGTTGCAAATGAGGTCGCCGTAGCTCAAACAAACGGTCCGACGGCAGCGGGAATGTTGTCAGACAGCCTGGAGGTGAACGATGGACAAGAACAACATTGATATGTGGCAAGACTTTGAGGTGCGTGAGCTCCTGGCCGTCTGCGGTGAGGAAGAAATTAAGCGGTAGAGGACGGGACAGTGAGGGACAACGTAGTGTATACGAACATAACAAGGCTGCTGAAGAGGCATCCGCCGTTACGTTACACGGAAACACACCGTTCAAGCAGACCACCTCATGGCTCTGCCAGCTGTGAGCACATCTGTTTTTAAAACATGTTTGCACATGTTCTATTTGTAGTCTATATTATCATATTGGATAACACAATGTTGTCTAATATGATACATGGTTAAAAGGTTCAGAGTGTTGATTGATAAATAATGTAGGTAAATCTGTATGTTGACTGTATGTTTTTGCATACATTACTGCTCCATACATACAACATAGTTAAACATTTAATAAAGTTAAAAATGCTGTGCGTACTATATTTACACTGTATCCCAAAAACATGCATCATTCTGCGACATTTGACGTTTTTGCACACATTGATGATGCCACTATCATCCCCTCTCTCTATAATACTCCAGAGGTGTAAACCCTCCACCCATTTCCAGCACCTGAGTCAATTGGTATGCATCGCTCCCGGGTTGTGACCCAGATCGTATCTGAATTATCCTGACCAGGGATTAACCCGGGTTGACTGGCTTGGTTTGAATTAAAAAAAGGAGGGTTGATCCAGGGTCAGACAACCCTGGTCCAACCCTGGTCATTGGTGTGAAAGGGGTATTACAGATGGTTTTCTGTAGAAATTTGATGAAGCAAACTTGTTAGAACAGCTGCAGCACTTTTTTTTATAATAAAATATAATTTCTTTAATATCCAGCAAGAATATCTGTGAAAAAAACTATACAGTAATGTACAGTAGGATTTCATACGGGCTTTACTTCTAAACCTCCCTGTCCTCCAGACGAAGAAGTGGATTACCAGTTGATTGACTTCCACGAAGAAACAAAGGTGAAGTTTGCAGATCTCTCCGAAACTATGCTGTGGGAGTACATCAATAGTGGTGAACCCATGTGAGTATGAACGTTTGAACTTTCACATATATAATAGCTATTGATTTCTCTTGGTGTCGAGACATGACTAAGCATTCACTCAATGGAGGTCATTAAGGTCGAGTTTCATGGACCTGTTGCTTTTTGGACTTTGGTGCCTGAGTTTAGATTTAGCTGTGTTTGCCTATTTGACAGGGATTGTGTCAGCAAAAGCTAAAATCTTGAGGTCAGCGAAAGTGCATAGTTTGATGTGTTCTGCATTTGAAGAAGTAGAAAAAATGTCATTACACATACAACTCGTGTGTGCAGGTGTTATTGTTTTAATCTGAGCGTATACTGTATGTTTGTGTGTGTCAGGGACAAGGCTGGGGGCTATGGCATTCAGGCTCTCGGTGGGATGCTGGTGGAGTACGTCCACGGAGACTTCCTCAATGTTGTGGGTTTCCCCCTTAACCACTTCTGCAAACAGCTTGACCTTATTTACAACCGCTCTACTTCCTCCTCGGACCAAGAAAGTGTGTCCGACCAGCTGAACCACAACGGCACTCACACTCCCTCGATACTCACTCAGCCCTCACTCGACCTTTCAGCTCAGTCCAGCCACAGTCCCGGCTCTTCAGCCAAACACAACCCCTCATCCAGCCCATCTGCCAATCATACACAGCATACCCAGAACAACTCTTCAGACAGTCCCCTCCATAAGGTTAGTGGTTCTCACCTTGTGAGCACAAGCTGTTAACTTTTTGTCATTATTTATAAGTAACAGTCTTCCCTTATAGGTGAAGGTGTCTGAGAGTTCCTGGACGTTGGTCAACAGCCTGTCTAAACATACAGATGATAGAGAGTTCAGAGACTCTGAGAATGCGACACTACCACTGATGACCAGCAGAGGGCAGGTGATTGAACTCAACGTAACAGAACATGAGGACATTGAGCCCAACAAAGAAGACTTGCAGCGAATCATTGATCTGATGGATGGATTCAAAGCCTCAAAGGTAATTAGAGATAAATTGTGTATTCCTATATTGTTAACGCTCTATGTGATGTTTTCTTTCATAGTGAAATATAACTGATTGTTCACTCCAATATATGTATTGTACCTCTTACCTGTAGTGCTATTTATCAATCTAGATTGTTTTGGTGTGAGTTAACGAGTGTTGGAGATATCGACCGTAGAGATGTCTGCCTTCTCTCCAATACAATAGAACTACAGGACACTTGGCTTGTGGTATCACCGTGCAGAAGGAAGCGTGCATCAACTCATGGATGAGAGGCTCTCCCGAGCACGAGCCTTTCGTCCGGGAAAAAATGGGATTCACCACTCAGGTTTAGTAGTGCCATGCTTTTGAGCACTTTTTTTTCTCACCGCCATGGCTCCAGTACCAAACAAACTGAAACATGATACGGCGTGCGTATGCATCATAGTGCATTCGGAACTGTCGGTCAGCGTCGTAAAAAGGAATCGATTGTCACGGAGGCATGAGATGCCAAGGAATCGGACAACTAGGAACCGTTTCTCAACAGGAACCGATTGTCTATTCCCATCTCTAGCGTTTTCCCTGCCTGCCAAAGTGGTGGACGGCCTAACGATTTTATCCGCCACTGCCAACAATTTACCCACATTTGGGGGGTGGCGGGTGCTAATTTTGAACCCTAACTACAGGTAAAAGGTACAATAAGTATTTTTGATTTTGGAGTGAACTGTCCCTTTAAAGAAATAGTCCGACATTTTGGGAAATACACTTACTTGCTTTCTTTCTGAGAGTTACATTTGAAGATTGATACCACTTTCATGTACATTAAATATGAAGCCACAGCCTGGACGTCAACATAGCGTGTATCACATTCACATAAATAAAATTGCACTTAATTTCTGTATCCATTCTACCTTTCCCAAAATGTTCCAGGCACTATTTACTGCATCCAAGATGCGTGTGTTTGACCTGCTACAAAGCAGGCCGGGGCAGGATGCAGCACAGGTGGCCCAGGAGATCAAAGCCTCTGTGAAGGGCACTGAATGCCTGCTAGAAGCCTGTGTGTCTCTGGGACTGTTGAAGAGCAAAGAGAGAAGTTAGTCATCAGCACATGTGTTTATCATTACTGTATTGTACAGAGATAGCATTTAATACTTAATTTAAATTGACCCTCTTACATGCTTTATGGTGTCTCCTCTTCCAGCATGCCAGAAACCATTGTACGAGAACACAGATCTGGCCACGCGTTTTTTGCCGTCAGACGCTCCTTTTTCGCTGCGGGGCTACATCCAGCACTGTAACGACACAGTGTGGCCTCTTTTCTCCCACCTTGAGAGTGCTGTGCGGGAGGGAGCCAACCAGCGCGAGAAGGCTTTTGGCAAGAAATCCAAGGATGTGTTTCAGGTGATTATCTCCCTCAGATGGATAAAATGTGGGGGGAAAAACATTTGAAAATATTTTACTATGTCATTTGTTTCTATGTAAAGGATGCGTACTACAAAAGTCAAGAAGTCAAACTGAGATTCATGAATGCCATGCACAGCATTGCCAAAGTTACTGGCAAAGCTGTAGCAACAGCGTTTGACCTCTCCGGTTTTAAAACCGCCTGCGACCTTGGAGGTAAGGAGAGAACGGAAAGGTTTGAAATTGTGTCCTTGAGTAATAAACCATTCCTTTACAAATCTTTTTATTTTTTATTTTTCCCAGGATGCACTGGTGCCATGGCCTACGAGTTTACTAAAGCCCATCCTGGGTTGTCTGTGACAGTGTTTGACTTGCCAGCAGTTGTTGAGATGAGCGAACATTTCCATCCTCTGCACACAGACAACAGGGTATCATTTGCAGCAGGTCAGTTTGTGTATCTTCACTGTTGATGTTCAATGACAGAAAGCTGGCTAATGCTGTATTAGATATCAAAGTAACATCTCACTCATGGCCAGAATGATAATCACAATTATTTTGATCAATATTGAGATCATGATTATTTAGCAGGATTATTCATTGATTTTAGCGACAACATATTTTTATTGCACTTTCACATTAAAATAAATAGATAGATATCGCAATGTGAAAAAATACAGGAATATTCACCCTACCCTTTTGCTAGCTACATTTTAAAGTTAAATGCATCAATCCAGTGCACTTTGAGAGCAAATTAGCAACAGTAAGAGCTAGATAAACAATTTATGCTCTCAATTTCATTATAAACATATTGGTTATATAGATAATATCCATACCCGAAAGTGAAGCCAAAACATCTCGATCGCCGGCTGATGGCTGGCTGTTAGTTTAGGAAGTGCTTGATTTGATATTCAGCACAGTCTTTTTTTTATGAACTCATAGCTTTGTCCTCTCTGTATGAACAGGAGACTTCTTCAAAGATGAGTTGCCCAAAGCAGACTTGTACGTCCTTGCGAGAATTCTCCATGACTGGCCTGATGAGAAGGTGCATATTCTGCTGAGTAGAATCGCAGACGCGTGCACACCAGGTAAAAATCCTTAAAGCTTTTTTACTACATGTTTTGACTGAACAATGAATGCTAACATAATTCAAATGTATTATTAATATACGCACGCTTAGCATAACGTTCTCAGTCATGCAGTCAGTCTGCAGTTTTTCATTTCTACAGCGAGCCTGTAGCAACCGAGTTAGTGCCCACATTCTAATAATAAATCAGCTGCCAATTCGTTCGGTTTCAGTAACCTGTGTTCACACCAAAAGCGATGCAAATTTTCGCCCTGCGTAACTCGCACTAGTTTGACCCCTAGGATCATTTGTATCCATTCTAGGTTAATTGCAATCACATTTTTTATCTGTTTAAACTGTACCGTAAAAGGAGATTTTTCAAGTATTTAATACTCTTATCAACATAGGAGTGGGCAAATATGCTGCTTTATGCAAATGTATGTGTATATTTATTATTGGAAATTACAACACAAAACAATGAAAAATATTGTCCAGAAACCATCACAGGTACTCTATTTAGCATATAACATATGCTCAAATCATAACATGGCAAACTCAGCCGTCAGTGTGTCAATGCGCTGACTTGACTATGATTTGCCCCAAAGCTGCATGTGATTATCATAAAGTGGGCATGTCTGTAAAGGGGAGACTCGTGGGTACCCATAGAACCCATTTTCATTCACATATCTTGAAGTCAGAAGTTAAGGGACCCCTTTGAAAACGGCCATGACAGTTTTTCATCGCCAAAATTTAGCGCAAGTTTGTGTGCAAGTTTCTCGATTAGTGCCAGGCTATGCAAACATTGTAGCTGTTGCATTGACACTCAACATATCGTCATCCAGGAATAAATACAGCAGCGACGTTGTTGTTTTTTACCATAGACAGTTGGAACCGCTGCTGTTACCTGCTATTGTCTGTGTTCAACTAATTTAAAAGCTGTTTTTGTGACATATAAAGCAGCACTTTGGCAAGAAGCTGGCAAGTTCAAATCAAAGCCAAAATACCAACTTGACGGTGTTTTTGTTTTCCTTCTTGATCTTTATTCGTTGCCTAAAGCAAAGGAATGCAAGGTGATAAGGGATTAGCAAAACCAAACACTATTGTTCTCTAAAGTTGTATATCTGAATACAAATCATGCACTTGCACCATGCTGGCAGGCTGTGGCCTCCTGCTGAGCGAGATCTTCCTGGATGAAGACAGAAGGGGCCCGAGTCGTGGGGTGCTCCAGGCCCTCAGCATGAGCGAGGGGAGACAGAGGAGCGCAACAGAATACAGTCTGCTTTTGAAGAGCCACGGTTTCATAACGGCACACGTCAGACATACAGACAACCTCCTGGATGCTATGCTCTGCATCAAAGCGTGACTTTGGTAAAATGAAGGACAAAGGTCAGGAATGTTTTTATGAGGAAGTTTGAGTCTGTAAAGCAGCAGTTACTGGACACAAAACAGTGTATATTGTTTTGTATGTCTTATTAGGCATTCTGTAATTTTCCCGCACACTAAGGTCTTGAACAATATCTTCTTTTGGGCCTTAGGATGTGCAGTGCTCATAGCTGAGACCATGTTGGACGGACAGACACCTTACTCTGCTCTGCAGTCTCTGAACATGCTTGTCCAGACTGAGGGGACCGAGAGGACAGAGCGCCGGTATGCAGACTTGCTGAGCAAACATGGATTTGGGGACATGCGTGTGGTTCACACTATGAACTTCCTTGATGCTTTTATTGCCATTAAAATGTAGCATCTGAGTCATGCACACAAATGCTCATGTTTTTCATTCACTCTTCTCCTTGTCTTCAGTTTTGGCCTTTTGGTCTGTGGTGGAAGAAATAATGACATCCTTTACCTCCTTTTAAAGGGACTCAATGTAAGAATTACTCGCTCCGGAGCCCCGTCACTTCACTCAGCAGCAGGGAAACAAGACACAGGAAACCTTCCGTGGAGTTTGTGTTGGAGTCTAGGTTGTGGTGGAGACTAGTCGTTTGTTTGCGTTAGCGGACTCCATTTCTAACCTAACGTTAGCTATCATTAGCTATCCCTGTAGCTGCGCTGAAGAGAGTAGACACACGCAAGAGCGCATGACATCACATCCGCTGGGACACCGACCCGAGTCCTTCGCATTAAAAGCAGTCTACAGGCTGATAGAGGAAACACGGAAAGTCACTGAAGGTCTCATTTTTTTAGGTTAGGTTACAACCTGTTCATACATTCGCAATAAAAAAGTATTCATAAAAGTTACATACAGTCCCTTTAAGTAAAAGTAGTAATACCACAATAGATAATACCAAATTTTACTTCACTAAAAGTACACAATTATTATCAGGAAAATGAAATTAAGCACCAAAAGTAAAAGTACTAATAATGCAAGTTGGCCCCTTTCAGAGTGTTTTAAATTATGTACATAAAATTGTATTATTATTACTGATTCAATAAAGGTTCTCTATACGATATCCAGAGCATTAATATAGCAGCAAACAACTATTTGCTATCTAAAGATATAGAGGAGTAATGTCTACCTGAGCAGAGAATGAAGTCTCTCTCCCTCTGTGTGTGTTGTAATCTGAGTTTTTCCTTGCTTTGTTGACATAGCCGGGCCGGCCAAGCGTGCCTTTTAGTGCATATTCGTGCACGGCCGCTGCTCTCATACAGCGGTTATGGCTGATAACGCCGTCCCAACCGACAGCTTTGTCGCAGAAGCATAGTGCCCACCCTCCGGTTCCCACCCAGGTTGACACTGCTAGCTCTGTCAACACTGTTGCCTTTGTTTTCACTGTTAGCGCTGTTAGCACCGTTAGCTACGAGCCACCGGCTCAGCCGTCGCCATGTTGAGAGCCGTGCGGAGGCAATAGAAATGCTCCCAATCTCGCATTTAGCACTTTTAAGGTGTAAGATGCAATTAAATTTATCAAGTAAAGGTGGAGCTAATTTGACTTAGCACACATGTTGAATTATTATAGGTGTATTATTTTCCATCTTTGCCTATACTTTGGCATCTACGATACAGATAAACGTAAAAGCAAAACATCTTTCTGTGATTGGTGTGTAGTTTACTTATTCCAAAAACACTCTCACACGGTGGTCGTCTGGATGACGGCTGTGGGCGGAGAGTTCATCCCGCCTCTTAAAACACTCTGAAGTGTCATATCACGGTGATGCAATCTGGACGCAATGGGAGAAAGATGATTAATGAAGGAATAAAATCTAAGCGGCGTTATTGCCGAAGCAGGATGTCACTTTTGCACGCTGAAATTTCGTCTCTCCCCAGTGAGCATGACTTCATGTTTACTTCAACTTTGTATGAGGTCGGAGGATGATTGCCAGTGATGAGGGAGGCTAAGCCTTCTTCAAATGGGGCCCTGTCAGACATGCTCTGAGGCATGGGTGGAGCATTCATTCATCATAGTCTTGTGTGCGCTATTGAAACACAGCATAAATTATTGCCACATTTGGTCTATTTGATCATAATTTGTCTTCTTTTTTTTGCAAAGAATGATCAAACTCCAACTACTTATCCTCTGACATTAAAGCTGCAGAGAAAATACTTTGCTTGTCACTATTTTACTTACAGTGAACGCAGCTAAGTGATATTTGATACTCTGGAAATGTAACCCAAATATTGATTTTGCAGTTGGAGGAATTGCACGGTGCTTTAGTTCCTTGCTGTGTCCGTAAATCCCTTGTCCCATTTTCTGCTGCAGATATTTGTTTCCAGCGGGAAGCAGGGGTTGATGTGCCAGATCCGCCATCACGGTCCTGTCAAGACAAAACATTAAGCAAAAGTGCAACACCACCAGCCCCCAACCTCCACCACAAAAAGATTAATGATGTATCATTTGTGCATTAGTGTTGTGGCCCAGAATTAATCACATAAACGCATACAATATGCTACCTAGCCCAGTCCCTTCCTCAGGCCTCTCTGACTCACCTCACAGTCTGCGGCTGCCCTGCTGTCTCGGTATCACAACTCTTCATCTGCCCATAAGAGTGTGTTCGTGCTCTGAAGCGTCCAGGTTGACTGGAGCTCAGAGACCGCAGTCTGCTTTCTGCCAGTCATACATGGTTGCCATGACAGCAGCTGGAGAGAGCGGGAGATGAATGAACGGTTTCAAACGATGTGCTTGTTTAGCAAGTTCCACACAGAGCAATGCATACGGGCATAGAGATAGGCTAATTAGTGAGGAGAGAGTGACTGTAAAATGAGCTGCTGTGTGAAGACACCATTTCACAGAGTTCAAAGCTGAAAATGAACCGGGATACACACTGAATTTTCAAAATGTGTTCATGCTATTTTTAAAAATAAAAAGGTGACGCTCATTTTTGAACACTAATTAGACTTTCTGCTAGGGTCAAAGTTCAATGGATCTGTTAAACATGTTGATCGTGACATAATCAAATCGCATGTAGAATTATTACATTTAATGCAATTGCATTTTTATTGAGGTCAAGGGCGTGTAGGCTACTCTAGTGTCCTGTTTGCTGCGTGCAGACAAGCACAGCCTTGGTAACAGTTACTTGGAAACTAAAACTACAACACACTCACAGTTTGTAAGACACCCACAGAATCTCTACCGGAAACACACACACACACGCACACTGTGGGTTGATATCTGATCATAACAAGAGTAATTAAGTTTATTTAAAATAAGAAAAATACCTTAAATTAAATCTAATACATACACCACATAGTACTGCATACTATGCAGTAGAATGCTAAATTATTTCATCATGTAAAGTACCAAATATATGTTTGGGACAGTACAACACACCGTCGAGCATAATTTAGCATGATAATATAATTAGGCATGATAAATTGTGTTCAATTATGTTATCATGTAAAGTATATGTTTGAGACAGTACAACCCAATGGAGCATATCATCAAAGATTTGTTGAATGAATTCCATTGAGGTGATATATGACTTCATGAATGAACATCTATATTACAACACTGCCCCCTACTGACCACAGCTGGTTATGACGATTTTGGTGTAACCGAGATCACAACTGTTAACAATTCAAATCCCACGCCAGAATGTTTATGTTTATTTGTGTCACACATATAAAAAGACAGTGAAATACAATTCACATGAAAGGAATGTAAAATCCGTGTGAGGGTGTGGTAAAAACCTATAATGGCCTATATAAAACACACCCTAAGGACATACTATAGGTAAAAATACTACCATGAAACCGGGAGTAAAAACACCAGTACATTTTAAATATTAGTGTTAAAAAAAATTCACATATAAAAATAAGTGTGGGGGTAAAGTTCACACCAAATAATGCAGAGAAGCAGGAGTAGTTGCCATATTTACAGTTTCTAAGAGTGATCATTTTTTTCCGAATCAAATGTTTTTGTCAGCAGAGCATTTCTAAGTCTCTTTTTATACATATAGACAATGACACAGAGGAATTCCTTAAATGGACATTTTCATGCTATAGGATAGCTCCACAAAATTTGATAGAAATTGACATGCGAGCAAATAACTGCACACGTATACTTTTATGAGTACATTACAGAATAATGAGGTTGCGTATAACTGTAGGAGTTGCTGTAAAGCTGCCATGGCAAAGGGCGATTCCTCATGTCTGACATCTCCCCACAGATGCCCTCACAGGCCAATTAACTGTTCCCCCGACGCGGTCACATCTCAGTGCATATAGGAAGAACCCTCATGAATGAATTATAGGCAATAAAACCTTTCCAGTCCAATTTGTTACTTTGTTGTACAAGAAGAGACGTGTTGATGGGACAGATGGCAGATACCAGGGTGATGAAATAGGGACTGGGAGTCAGGTGCCTCTCAATCTGCCACATTGTTTCTTTGTGATTTTTTTTTGCATTTCAAAAAATAAAAAAAATCCTTGTTAACGTATGTAGCCTCAAGTGGCACCCGATTTGACTGTTATCAGGCCATTAAATAGGCGTTACCAGTCGCTATAAGCACCAGAGATGTGGGTCATTAGGGGCCTACTACGTTGTAAAAGTGAAAGCAAAACTTAAATGCAACACGTTTTAACATGTAAAACTGAATGAAAGCTTATGTTTTGAATACAAACAAAAAAACTTCTTTAGGTTTAAAAACAAAACTACAACTTCTTCAGGTTTAGACAAAAAAAAACACTTGGTTAAATTTAGGGAAAATGATTGTGTTTTGGCTTAAAATAACTATGAACACAAAGACAACTACAAGTTGTTGCTATACTACAGCGCCTGACTTCAGATTCTGCTCTTGTCATAATTACTACTGTCGCTAGAGGTTGCTGTCGTGTTCTTTCATTCTTTCTTTCGGTGATCTACCATGTGAATAGATGATAAAACCTACTAGTGGGTGTAGTAGGCTCCTACTGACCCACATCTATGAGGCTTCCTGATAATGCCTATTTAATAGCCTGACAGTCTAATAAGCTGCAAGTGGGATACTGCAAAAAAAAAAAAAACATTCACTGTGCTTGCAAAATTGATGCAGATTTTGCTTGTATTATGTTTCATAATAAGGATATTCTGTAACCTCTGATTACAGTGAAACTACTGACTTCTCGTGTTTACTTTATTTTTCCACAGTGATCAACAGAAACAAATCTTTCATCTTAAAAGTGATTATGAATCTCTTGAGTTGACCCAAATTTATTACAAATGTAAAACAAAAAAATAAATAACTGCATGAGTATTCACCCTCTTTCAAGTCAAGATTAAGTAGAGGCAGCTGTTACAGTCTATTTTGATGATAGGTCTGCATCCACTTAGCAGACACTGAGGATTTCACCAACTCTGGAAATCTAGAGTCTCTGCTGTGGTTCATCTAACCTGCATACCTTTGGTCTGTAGAAACTGGTGCATCCAGAGGAAACCCACAGAAGCAAAGAGAGAACATGCAAAACACAGGAAAGCAACTTGAACCTTGTGGTCATCTCACACAAACACTTTGAACATACGCTGCTTGCAACACATTTAAAGCTCCACAATATTCTTATCATTTTCATGATTGACCATTCATTATTTGACTTTGAGGGATATTCAGAAATATTCTTGTATCCTTTCCCTGATTAATAATTTTTAGTAAACTTGGTGTGAGTTTGTCTGTAATGTTCCTTTGTATTTCCGAAGTAGTTTTTGCCTTCCTTTAATAACCAAAAACACTTTGTCACACTTTGATTACTCACATCTCCATTCAAATTACAATGCCACCTCTAAAAACAACTGGTTGCATCAGTGATGATTTACACGTTTCATTTTAAAAGGGGGTAAATACTCATGCAATCAAGATGTAGAGATTTGTTTTTTTATTGATCACTGTCAAAAAATCTCAATTATATCCATTACTTACAGGCTCTGTAAGTATCCTCATCAATTTAGAAGGGAGATAATGATGTATTTAAGATAACAAAGCTTGTTTTCATGTCCTGAATGGCAGGGGATGCTACTAGTTCCAGGGAAGTCTCACTGGTGCACCGGTGGATCTTCCATTGCACCATTGTGGGAATAAGGAGGTCTCTTTGGGACGGTAGACGTCCAGGGAGACCTGCTACACATATCAACAATAACGGTGTGTGTGTGTGTGTGTGTGTGTGTGTGTGTGTGTGTGTGTGTGTGTGTGTGTGTGTGTACCACGTGTGTAATGTTTTTCAGACGAAGCTATTTTTAATCTTAAAGCGTAGATGAACATATGTGATGGAAAGGATGCATTGTAATGTATATACTGTGTAGTATAACAATCACAGAAAGAAGGGGAAATAAAAACTGCTGCTATTGAAAGGGTAAAACACTTTTAAAGTCATCAACTACGGCCATAGGTTGGTTTTGTTACAGTATTCTCATGCTATTCCAACTAGGACTGGGTTGAAAAAAATTTCCGAGACAAATCTATCTTCATTTGAATGATCCGATATCGATTAATAACTTCCAGAGATCTTTTGATATATACCTGTTCCCGTGGATGCGTGAAGCTTTAATCTGGTTAGTCTCGCGTGGCCAGCCTTTGGTTCTTTTGTGCATTGAGACCTGGCCACGTGAGAGACTACAGCGCACCTCAGTTGAACCACAACATGCCGGTAGTTGCTCCACTGAAGGCACCCCCAAGCCTAAAGGCAAATGTGTGGTTGCATTTTGGATTTAAAAAACTATGAAGACAGGAAAGAGCTGGACAAAAGCAAAGCCATATGTAAGATGTGCAAAATTGAGGTGAAATATTTTGGGAATACCACAAATCTAATAACAACAATAATATTAAAGGTGCACTGTGTGGGATCTGGAGACATCTAGTGGTGAGCTTGCAGATTGTAACCAACTGAAACTTCTCCTGTGTGCCAAGCCATGTAGGAGAACTATGGTGGCTGACGCAGAAATGTGAAAACGTATATGGCCCTATCTAGAGCCAGTGTTTGGTTTGTCCATTCTGGGCTGCTGTAGAAACTAGGGCTGTGTGGCAAGAATCTGGTGATACGATTCAATATATCGCGATATATTGCGATACTGTAAACAAGCATACTGTATATTGAGATTTTTGAAATTTAATTTTAGGAAAACTGTCATAGCACAAAGAACACACCACCATATGCATAATATCTGAGCAAAAAAAGTAACTTTTTTATACAATTTGCATTTATCACAGTACCTGTAACATCCAACATCATAGCATTACTTTGAGAGGGCAAAGTACTTTGCAAATTAAATAAAGTATTGACTGAGTACATTTTTGCATGTAAACTATTAATAAAAAATCGATAGTGTTTTTGGGAATCGATATAGTATCCCAAAACAAAATATCTCGATATTTTCGATATTCTCTTACACCCTCAATACGCAACATGGCGGGGCCTACGTGAAGAGGACCCGCTCCATATGTAGATTTAAACGGCTCATTCTAAGGTAACAAAAACACAACAATTCTTATTTTCAGGTGATTATACACTAAAGAAAACATACTTATAAATACTATATTCCATTTGTGCCAATAAATCCCCCCTAAATGCTACACATAGTTCCTTTAAGTAAACAGTAATATTGTTAACAATGCACCAGGTTAGAGGGTTCCTTGTAGAATATACAGCATTAATTCTCTGAGAATCTCTTTAATATCCAAAGCTAAATTAGTATTGTAACTCAAATATCCCTAATTCAATATTGAATCGAAAATCAAATCTAATTGGGAAATGAGTGGTGATACCCAGCCCTAATTCCAACATCCGTGGTGTATTTTCTTTGTACTTGTGAGTGTAATACTCAACTCCATCATCACCATTCCTATTTGATAATGTTATGTATGGTAGTGCAGGTATATAGCTTTATATATATATATAATTATATTATATATATTTTTCTGCCTGTGGCCAGAACCGCAGTGATATCAGCAGGAGGAGTTAGTGCATTCCCCCAAGGTCAGAATCAAGTATTTTTTTTTTTAATCTGTGTGATGGAAAGTAACTACGGTAACAGGTCCCACGAGGAGATCCTGTTTAGAGGTAGCTGCATCACACTGGCTCTAAGCCTGCTTGTTAGGGGTTACTGAACAAACACGTGCAATGGAGGAGTTCTGTTAGTAAGAAGAATTATGGTTTTGTTGGAACACTTTTTCCGCGTATTTACACAGTTCGTTGGCTCAAATGCAACACTTTATTCATACCTTTCAGATCAACAACAGCTTCAAAAGTGATGCTCTGTGAATCGGGGCCAGGAAGCTTTTGCCAGAAGGAGCTCTCTCCTCTCTCCTTAAAAGCTCTCTTCTCCGCACTGAGTGATCATCTATCAGATTGGTGTTGATGAAGCATTACAAACGCTGTCTTGACCTTTTTTAAAAATAGAAACAGACATTAGAGACATCTCTGGGCACACTACTTCTTTTGGAGATGGCCCTGTTCTGCCATTATCTAGTATGATAGAGTATATAATAATCTTTAATCGTATCAGAAAGCACACTGTCAACACTCCTCTATTATGTGAGTGTTATCAGCCCCTCTTTTTTTCCCCCTCACCTACTCCTTTCTTAGTGCAAAAACCGAAACTTCTACATCTCCCCTGGTTACCAGTGACAAAACCTTAACTCTAACAAAATCTGAAAACCCCTCACACTTCATTTATAGAAAGGAGCTTTAAAGTCAACACAATTTTCAGCTAATGGATGGTAGAATAGGTAACGACGCCAAGGCTTTATACTCTCAGCCCTGCTGCTCCATTAATGCTGCTGAGCTACAGAGGAATGGATGCTTTGACTCAGAAATAGGCTTTATCCCACTAAAAGTGGTCTCTTTTGATGACAGTTTGGCACTCACATGCTGCACTTCCTCCTAAACGCAGGAAGTTTGCCCCATTTTTATACTCAAACCCCATACAGGCCTATATCGCAGATAGATCCGTGCTATGAAAGGGTATAAATTATGAAAGATACAGTCTTTACAAGTTTAAAAAAGACCCACAGTGCTGTTACATAACAGTGGAATGAGTTATGAGGATAACAAATTAGGCGGAGTGAGGCCGAGTACAGTAACGTGCTGGACTCATCGGAGATAACACAAACCCAGATTTATGCTCAGATTTGTGCTCTTAAATGTAACCTCAGTTTTGTTCACAACTATAAATGTTCTCCTGTCTCCCTTGGCAACTTCACCTCTTCTGAACATCTCAGCGTCTTGGTTACTGGCAAGGTCCCTCATCCTTGTGTCTTGGTTTAAAAACCTGCAAAACACAAACAATTTATCTCAATTGTGACTTTTCTGAATTCTTGTTTTTTTCTTTGATAGTGAGTACATGTTGTTTTGAGTGTGTGTATACCCACTCTTTGTCCTTCTTAAGATTTTCGAAATGAGAAAAAACCTTGATGGTGAAGTCATACAGTATGCTTAACTGTTTTTTTTTTAACCTGTGCAGCTTTGGAGCTAATCATTATTGTATTCATTGTATCATATATTCTTTACATGACTGGTCCACATTTTCCAAAGCATACCATTGTGTTATATAGACCTTTGAATGTGTGGAAAAACTTTCAAAGACCTGTAACTTACTTGAGTTAATGTGATCTGATTTGAGTCTACCACTGACTTGTGTTGTGTTCAGGTGCTTTCAAGAGGCTCAGAAATACGAGAGTCGGCTGCTGAACAGCGAAGTGCTACTGTATGCTGTCATGGAAAGGATAATGAGAATTTATGTTGTCATTTTATTCAAAAACAACAAAGGCTTCATAAAATCATTTGCAATTATTTGATAAGATGAATACTATGTGCGTAATAAAAAAGATTGTCACCTTCAGGCAGCATAATAACAAAATGTATTTAGAATATCATTAACCATCTACGTATAGTGACAAAAAAATTTATAAAATGAAGCAGTTCAAAACAGAGATAAAAAATAAACCTGTTAAATGGACATTGTGTAGGATTTGGTGACATCTAGTGGTGTGGTTGCAGATTGAAACCAACTGAGTACCCCTCTGCTCACTCCTTCCTTTCCAAGACTGCGGTAACGTGAGCCACCGAGTGCAAAACCGTGGTAACGCTGTTCACCTTGTTCAGAGGCCATCCTTACCATAATCACACTACTTTAGGAGCAACGGTAGTCAGACGTCATCTGGCGGTACCACGGTTTTGCACTCTACGGCTCACGTTACCACAGTTTCACAAGCATGCCCTTACGAAAAAGTAGTATACTTCAAGTTTATTTTATGAAGTATACTTAAGAAAAGTACAAGTATATTCCCCGTAAGTATACTAAGATCAATGTACTAGTAGTATACTGTGTACAAAGTGTACTAATTAAATACTTCTTGGGACTAAATTGGCCCACTTTTTAGCTTATAAAAGTATACTTTTAAGTGTACGAAAACACAATAATTCTTAGTTTCAGGTGATTTAACACTCAGGAAAACAAAGTTATGAATATTATATTCTATTTCTGCAAATAGATCTACTGAAATGTTACACACTGTTCCTTTAAGGCATTATGTGATCTGCCAAATCTCTGTTTATAAATTACGACAAAGTGAGCCAGTTTGGTTGTTTCCACACTCCCTGAACCTGGCTGGTCAAATAACGCAAAAGACTGCAACCTCCAAAATGGAGTAAAGTGGTTCATGAGGAAACCTCCACCTCATGCCTGACGCTCAAAATAACCTGATAGTGTGTGTGTCACATTTATTGTTCACCTACTTGTTGCATTTTATTCTGGTACAAGTAGTACAAGATGCTCTTTTATCCTCGCTGTTACAGTGACTTCTACTGTCTGTACAAGATGTGCTGGATAAAGATAGCTTGTAGAGCAGAACAGAATGGCTCACTACATGGCAGATCGGTGGCTAAAGAGGGGGTGAAATAGCTGTAATATCGATTATCTTGTTGGCACTGCAGGAACCAATCAATCGCATGACCGCACATGGCTGTATGTTCATGAGCTTGACTATGTAACTGCACTGCTGGAGCAGCCATATAGAGTAGCGCAATGCATCTCACTGCCATTAAAGGCAAGGCAAGTTTATTTATATAGCACATTTCATACACAAAGTCAATTCAAAGTGCTTTACATATATAAAAGCAAGATAAAAGAGCACAAAGTGCATAAGATAAAAACGAATAAAAGAATATAAAAGTATAAGTTAAAAGAAAAAAATTAAAAGGATAATAAAAACAATCAAAAGACAGTAAAGTGCAGCATTTGATCAATAAAGAAAAGCGTCTGAGAACAGTTTGGTCTTGAGTCTAGATTTAAAAGTGGCCACTGTTGGTGGATCTTTGATCATCTTCCTTTGATTAAAGGAACAGTGTGTAGCATTTGGGGGGGATCTATTGGCAGAAATGGAACATAATGTTAATAGGTATGTTTTATTTATTGTAAAATCACCTGATTATAAAAAAAAAAATATTTGTGTTTTTGTTAACTGAGCTGTTTAAATCTACATACGGAGCTGGTCTTCTTCACGGAGCCGGCCGCCATGTTTCTAGCCCAGAACGGACAAACCAAACACTGGCTCTAGAGAGAGCCTTTCACGTTACCTGAAGGCCACCGTAGTTCTCTTTCACACTTGACACACAGGAGAAGTTTCAGTTGGTTGCAATTGGCAACCTCGTCGCCGCTAAATCTTACACACTGCACCTTTAAAGAAAAACATAACAAAGAAAACGACTTCAAAATGATCTGTTAAAATCACAGAAGGCTCAAACTAAACTGTAAAGTAGCAGAAGAAGAGAGCTCAAAGAGGCTAAAAATGGAAAATGGTTTTCATGATAAGGAAGCAAATACGTTGACTATGACAATTCTCAATGGACAGGAAACTCCCAGAGAGATGGTTATAAAAGGGCATGATTTGAGAGTGGGCTTTATTTAAGGCCTTGCGCATCATTAAGACATGTGTGTGTGGGTGTATCACTTCTGGGTAAAGCTTAGATGAGGGCGTGGGCAGAAAGGCCAGATGAAGGGAAGTGCCAGCGCCGAACGATGCTTGGCATGAGAGTGACCACTGTAGCATTCATTACCGATATCCGCTCACTTCTTCACTTGCTCCATTTGACCGCAGGCCCTTCCTCATGCTCTAGGTGACTACTCAGTGAAGGCACTCCTTGACTCGCCCCGAAGCAAAACCGAGAACATCTCTCATCATCTATATTTCAACCACACGCCTTTGCGACAGATGTCTCCAAATATAGACAATACTTTTAAGAGTGTGTTGAACCCATGAATAAGCTTAGAGCTTTAACAGAGGGAAGAGTTGACTTTTCAGAGGAACAGTTCGATGTTGAAAGGAACACCAACGGATTCACAAAGCACTTGAAATCAATGCAAACTTAATTTGATCTCCAACTGAAAATTTAGTTTTTAATTAGCATCTATGAAATTGGCCTCGAAGTTTGGTGGGAGGAGATAATGAAGCCCAAAACCAGTGGTGGGTAGTAACTAGGGCTGGGCAATATATCGTTATTATATCAATATTGTAATATTAGACTAGATTATTGTCTTCGATTTTAGGCTGAATTACAGGAGAGTGATTTAATTTTTCTGAACTTACCAGACTGTTCTAGTGGTTCTATTATTTGCCTTTACCCACTTAGTCATTATATCCACATTACTGGTGATTATTTATCAAAAATGTCATTGTGTAAATATTTTGTGAAAACATCAATAGTCAACCTTCAATATCACCGTTGTATCGATATATAGGTATTTGGTCAAAAATATTGGTATTTGATTTTCTCCATATTGCTCAGCCCTAGTAGTAATGCATTACATTTACTCCGTTACATTTACTCTGTTACATGTATTTGAGTAATTTTTTTTAGTAAATTGTATTTCTAAGAGTAGCTGTTTTGCTGAATACTTTTTACTCTTATTCAGGTACATTTGCGATAACATATATGTACTTCTACTCCGTTACATTGGGCTACACACTTCTCGCTACTAATCATTTTTATATTCAGCTGAGCTCACACGCACGACTGCGATTATCCGACAGTGAGAGATGAGATAGCCTGTACACACACACACACACACACACACACACACACTGCGTCCAAGCCTCTCTTTTGAGGATTCAGTAATTGACACAACGTTTTTTTACCTTTTTTGTTTTAAGTAGGGCTATAACGCAAATTTGTTTTAATGTCACTAATTTATTTAACACATTAATGCAATCGATCTTTCGGAGGTTGTAGCGGGCTCAGTTTAGAGCTAGTGATGATACTGGTGTCATTTGAAACTAGAAAACCTAAGGAATCCATTGGTACCAACCATGGCATACTAACTTTTCGGGAAGAAGGTTAAACGCTCCAAACTTAAGCTAAATTTTGGCGATTCTGGCATGGAGATTTTCAATGGGGTCCCTTGACCTCTGACTTCAAGATATGTGAATGAAAATGGTTTCTATGGGTACCCACGAGTCTCCCCTTTACAGACATGCCCACTTTATGATAATCACATGCAGCTTTGGGCAAGTCATAGTCAAGTCAGCACACTGACACACTGACAGCTGTCGTTGCCTGTTGGGCTGCAGTTTGCCATATTTTGATTTGAGCACATTGTTTATGCTAAATGCAGTACCTGTGAGGGTTTCTGGACAATATTTGTCATTGTTTTGTGTTGTTAATTGATTTCCAATAATAAATATACACATACATTTGCATAAAGCAAGCATATTTGCCATGTTGATAAGAGTATTAAATACTTGACAAATCTCCCTTTAAGGTACATTTTGAACAGATACAAATTGTGCTATTAATTTGCGATTAAATATTTTAATCGATCGACAGCCCTAATTTTAATGCATTCTGATTGCTAAAACCTTTCCTATCTAGTTATGATGTTCATTTTATTCCTACTTACTTTGAAAGAGGACAGCCAGCATCATTGAGTGTGTACAACACACAGTGACATGAGAAAGACTACAAGCATTTTCACGTTACACGCTTTCCTGTCGATGGTGTCTTCTCTTGAAAGTAAAATTCAGCGCCCACACTGCTAAACAAAGGGATCGTTCGCACCTGTTCCCTTGTTTTTCCTTCCTCCGACACGGATAACAGGATGCAACCCTTCACCATGAATTATATCCCACAGTAACTCTGCACTTGTGTTGCATGTTGACTGATGATTTAACTTCACTGGCTGCACTGGTGGGACTTACACCGCTGAGACTCTCACTTTATCCACATGCACAGCGTGTAGAAAACATTTTCTCGGTTACTTCTCTTGAATTTTCCCAAGGCAACACGAAAGTTCAAGCAGTCTATCTTGAAATCAGTTATCCCTGCCCATCTGCTACTCCTGGCAGGTTTAAAGCAAACAATCAAACTGAACATGATTGTTTGTGAAACCTGTGAAGCCGTATGCCACGGAGAACCGGAGGATTTCAGAGAAACAGCAGAGTTTCTACCAGAGAGGGCGGAATTAATCAGACGTCTCCCCTCGACTGAGATTCAAATGGTTCAACACTTTTGTCTGAGCTGGTGGATTGAAATCACTTATCTTGTTGTACTCGTATTGAAATTCAGTTTCTCCATTTTAGTCTGTGTGCAACAACTCTCAGACAGCAGCATGTACAGTAAAGGTAAGACACAAATTGAAACTCATGGCCAGAGTAAAAGTAATGTTCAGACTGACTGTGAAGCACATCTTAGAGGTGGTGCAATTACATGCAAAGTCAGTGGTAAGAGGCAAGTGGACACAGATTTGCTCAACCCGTTGTCACTCCCAACTCTTCAAATACCGCCGTTTTGTAAGCGCATCGGAAACTGAGGCACAGAGGAGCCCTTTAGCAACAATATGTGACGAACCGGGCTTCCAGCTAACTCCAATGTAAACTCACCTGCGGCGTTATTCGACGGTCGGAGAAAGTGACGTAGTATTAATAGCGTTAGAGTCCGCTCAGGGCGGGCGGGCGGAAGGGTGGATGGGTCAAACAAACACAAGACTTTCAACCAGGAGACCGCTGTTCGTGTCCCGTGTGAAACTAAAAGTAACGTTGACTTATTTTGTCACGTCAGTCTTTAGTCAGCCCCGTGAGTCACGTGAGTTGCTAGTCAGTGAAGTTAACGTCAACCACGGCCGTTTCCCAACCCTACCTAAGTGGTTGTGTTGCCTAAACCTGACTTCCTGTGAAAACGGAAGATTATTTTGAAAGGACACTATGCATGTAACAAGCGTATTGACATGCCGTCCACGGTCCGTCCAAAAGTAACGCAAGAGGGGTACTGAGGGGACTCCGATAGACTTTAGAAACAAGCATTTTCTGTAGAATGGTATAAATCAGGGTCATGTCTGTAAAGGGGAGACTCGTGGGTGCCTATAGAACCCATTTTCATTCACATATCTTGAGGTCAGAGGTCAAGGGGACCCGTTTGAAAATGGCCTTGCCGGTTTTTCCTCCAAAATTTTGCGTAAGTTTGGAGCATTATTTAGCCTCCTTCACGACAAGCTAGTGTGAAAATGGATTCCTTAGGTTTTCTAGTTTCATATGATGCCAGCATCTTCACTCTACCTTTAAAACTGAGCCCGCTAAAACCTCCAAAAAATCAAATAATGGCCTTTTAAGAGGTTAATTAAAGATCACAAGTTGCGTTAATGTGTTAGAGAAATTAGTGGCGTTCTAACTAATTTACGTTAACACGTTATTAACTCTGACAGCCTTAGTCTTGAACTTTGGTATGGACATCCAGTATAACTTTTACATTTTTATATCGCATGAAATATCCCACTTTTATTAATAGTCAAAGTCCAGATTTTTGAAAAATTTGCAAAAACGCTAACATTGCGTTTATTAAATATTTTCCATATTATTATTTTTTTTACACTGCATAAGCCTATGTGTGCATATCTTTGATATTCAAATTGTTATGAGTTCATAGATACCAAATACTTGATTGTGCTCTTTGCAGTTTCTGAGATACAGCTACAATATCTCATCTTTGGGCACTTTGGACTACTGTTTTTTCCTAAAATATAATGGAGTCTATTGCAAAAACAGTAGTCCCATATGTCCAAAGACTAGATATATTATGATAAGAAAAACAATTTTTGATTTATATTTTTTTCCAAATATTTCAGTTGTGGGCACAAATGGATTAAAGTGTTTTTGGGGTCGAAAGGACAGAAGGTGTCGTATGCTATTTGTGATATCGGGCTATATAAATAAAATTGCCTTGACATATTTCACATACAGGTATGTGCCTTTTTTACTGTGCTTGTGTGCTTGCTGTGATGAAACTGAATCTCTTCCTCCTCCATTCACAGCTCTCCTCGCCACTGTAAAATGCGACATAATGCAGTTATCACCATGGAGATCACTCGGAGATGGACCCTCTCTGGACAATGTCAAGCGTCTCTCTGTCTCTCTCTCTCTGTGGATTTGATTCCTGACTTGAGAGCCGAAGCAGATGGACGACTCTTAAGCGCCTATAGAATATGAAAAGTCAAATTCAAGGGCAGGATTTTCTATCTAATGAGAAACAGTGTGAATGCTAAATGAGAGAGCTTACAGAAACATCAGCTCAGCAGCTTTGTGTTACCGGAAAATACTTTTAATAGAGAAGCATTATGGAAACAAGAAAGAGCACTACTTAAAGCTGCAATATCCAAAATTAATTCAAATAAAAAGCTAGAGGCAGGTAGTGACTTACGCTGTGATCAGTTGTGGGGACTTCATTCCTACAAGAACAAAGAGCAGAAACCAGTAATGAACACAAAACACAGCAAAGCTAATCCTGTTGGGCTAATGTAAGCAACCTTGTGGACTTTGATATGCTCGAAAAATACTTTCCATTTGAAGAGGTGACTGGGTCTTTTGTGCATTTATGTTTCTTTTGGTTGAGAATTAAAGCTGTAGGATGTTTTGTTAGATTCATTTCTTGTTGCAATTTAAATAATTGTTTTAATAATTTGAGTCAATCACTGTTGACGTCTGAGAGGGCGGGCGCTGTAGAGCCCAGAGTATTCTGTATTAAAAAGTTATTCCCCGGCAGAATAAAGACTGCAATAGCCTACCAAACTGTATATTCTTATACCTGCACTGTTTTTAGCAGATAAGCCAGTTAGCTTGCTACCTCAACTACTAGTAAATGTCAGTTGACAGGTGTTATGGAGGCTGTATGAGGCAAAGTGCGGGCAGAGCGGTGCACGCATCTGCAGATCTCTGCAACGGCAGAAATGTAGCAAAAGTCACATGTAAATAGACGGCCGATTGAGAGGCCTGCTGAGTCGTAACTGATGACTTGTCTGTATTTCTAGCTCTTGGAGCAAAATATTTATCAGCCAGTTTTGCTCCAATAATGTCCCAATACTATGCCGCTAGTGACAGGCGACCAAATGAAATGGACTGTTACCTTGATTCAAATTATGGATTTCTCTTGGTTTGAAAATTGTTGGAAACATTCTGGATGATGTAAGTACACAACTCGGTAATCGTTTTAAGACATTTTAATGCGGAAAAGTTACATATTATACCTTTAAAAGAAACCAACGTTGACCGACGTTAGGAGACGAGAAACAAACAGCAGTGCCTTACATATATTAATCTGTTGGTAACCATAGCAACGTTGATGCTTCTGATTATTTTACAATTACTATCATTTTGTTTGCCCCTCTTATCCTTTCGGTGCGTTCTAACCCGTTGTACGAGTTGGATATTTGCCTTGCTTTCATTAGTTCAGCTCCTTTTTATAGTCTACTGTAATAAAGTACTATTAAATTAAATTAAAGTCTATTAATGGTACTCTGTGAGATAATAGAGCTGGGAGTGAGGGTTAAAACATCTGTGAGCATGTTCTTGTAGCTCGGGGAGAACAGAGATGGAGACAGAGATTGAAAGAGAGAGGAGAATGAGAAGGAAATAAGGTCCAGTGCGTCCTAGAATAGAAAAAGAAAATCCATTTATTCTGAGAGGCCTGTGGGGCTGGAGGTAGCAGGAGTCCACTGTTACTCTACACACACACACGCACACACACGCACACACACACACACACACACACACACACACAAACCTCTCATCCTACTGGATAAAATGAATTCTTTTCCTCCTTTCCCTCTTTTTCCCTCCTTTCCCTTTTTGCTTCAGTCAGCGCAACCACTATAACTCCAACCTGGGCACAAATCCCATCACACACACACACACACACACACACACACACACACAGAGAGAGAGAGAGAGAGAGAGTCACTCACCTGGTCACCTGCCTGAGGGGTTGTGATGCTGTTTCACTCTTTGCAGGGGTCTCTGTTTCCTGTTGGCCCGGCCACAGAGAATAGGAGGCTATCAATAATCCTGCTGAGAGGAGAGAGGAGAGGAGAGGAGAGGAGAGGAGAGAGGAAACCAGGAGAAAATGGGTGAAAAAAAGGGTAAATATAGAGAAGAGAGGAGAAAATGAGCAAAAAGGGTATAGGAAATTGACAAACAAGAAGAAGAGAGGAGAGGGTAGGAAGCATGAAGGGACACAAGTTAAGGAAAGGAGAGACAGGAAGAGAAGAGTGAAGAAAAAACAGGAGAGAAAACATGTGAGTGGAGAGGAGAGAAGGAGACAAAGGAGAGGGAATGAGAAATACAGTTGAGAAGAAGTGAGAATAAAAAACCTGGAGAGGAGAGAGGAAACATGGATGAAAGCGGACAGGAAATGAGAAAAGAGGAGAGGAGAGGAGAGAGGAGACAAGGAGAGTAGAGATGGGTGTAGGGGAGGGCAGCAGAAACCTGATCCTGATGCTGCTTATTGGCAGGTTAAGACTCAACATAGACGGTGTTTCTCCACACCTGTTTGTACTTCTATACTTCTGAGGACCATTAGTGACACCTTAAACTAATCCTAACCTTAGTCTTAACCCTCGAGCAGCCCTTAAAAGAAGTTAGGAGATGACAGAATGTTCTCACTTTCCGACCAGTGTCCTTAATGTCAAGGTATAAAACTCAAGCCGGTCCACACAAAGACAGGCATACAAGAGCGCATGCACACACACACACACACACACACACAGAGGGGAACGAATAAGGAGACAAAAGTTAAATATCAGCTTTTCTTCATTACGCTCCGTGCTGAGTTCATTCTCCCTCCTCCCCATTTCACCTCAAATCCCTCTGCTTCTCTTTCACCGAGACTAAATCTTTTTCCCCTTCTTCCTCCATCCTTTTTCCCATCCACCTATCCCTCTGTCCCCGTCAACGTATTTCCTTCTCCTCTAATCCGCCAACCTTCACACCACCTCTAAACCTTCCTCTAAAGTCCAGAAATACCTTCTGTTCTCCTCCAACCCACCGAAATATCACAACACTGATACCTTGAAATTCACAGCAGAAAAAGCTGTGTCAGTGGCAAATATCTTTGTATGTCTCATCCACATGTTTCCGCCCGCTGTAATGCACATTTTCAGGTTAAGCATAAAGTAAAACGAGTGGAAATAAGAAAGGAAAAAGCTGAAATATCACAAGGGAGGTTTTGTGCTTGGCTGAGATTGAAAAGTTGAATAAAAAAATATGCGATAAATATTTTTGGAATACACTTTAACTTGCCGCGGTAGTAGGTGTTACCGGTGTTACACGGTGGTCGGGCATTCATATTTGATCAGCGCTGCCTAGTTTGACCATTTGATCGGAGTTCGCAAGTTGAATAAACAGCCAATAGGAACGCTCTCTCTCTGAAATGACCTGTGATTGGCCAAAGTCTCCCGTTACAGGCTAGATGTTTTAAAGCCTGAAACTAGAGCCATGAGGAGGTGCAGAAGTCTAGTTTTCTCTCAGAAAACTTGAATTACGATATGCTGAAAGGTTATTATGGATTTTTTTGCCCAAAGTTGACAAAACTGTTCTGCCTACTGCAGGTTTAATCTCTGTTGGGTAGTTGCATTTGAAAGCACGTCACTGCAGTTCTAGATCACTGTTGCTCTCTTACTGAAAACAATGAATGTTGGTGTGTCCATTTAACCCTTTATCCCTTCAATCACGTTTATCGGCCTGCATGTTTCAAAGCACCTTTAGGCCAAACTTTTATTGCTGACCACACAGTTTGCCATCTACCACACACCAACAATGTGACTGCAGCCTGAGACTGATCATTTCATTTCTTTTTAGTCCCTTCTGGCTTTTGCTTCTGATGGAATCCTTTTTGAAGGGCACTTTGGAAATAATTACCCATCTGAAAAGGAGAATGTTTGAGAGGATAAATGGAGTCCCACCCACTTCTGAAGATCCGCCAGGACATATAAACATGTCCATCCACATATGTGGCTCTGCCTCGCTTCTGGGCAGACTAACGCTGTCTCAATTTGCATTCTTCCGTAGCTATCTTGAGTGCACAAGTACGTTCACAATGACAAGTATGGCAAAATGCAGTGCACTATGAGTACCCGGAATGTGTACTCATAGCGGTCAAAAAGTGTGTGGAAGAGTGTGGAACGCTGAAAGCCTCCCACCCTAAATGGTCACCATCCTGGCTATGTAGCAGAAGAGGAGGGACCAATTGTGAAGTGAGCAAACAAGCCAGCAGATATTTTGGCGGTTGCAATTTGCCATTAACCCCCTGAGACCCGCGATCCCGACCGACTTTACTGTCCTACAGAGGCTGTAGGAGGTTCAGTTTTAGAGCTAGAGTGAAGGTGCTGATCTCATGTGACACTAAAAAAACTCCAAATCCATTGGTACCAACCATGTCATGCTAGCTTGTCTTGGAGAGGAAACACTGCCATGGCCATTTTCAAAGGCATCCCTTGACCTCTGGCCTCAAGATATGTGAATGAAAATGGTTTCTATGGGTACCCACGAGTCTCCCCTTTACAGACATGCCCACTTTATGATAATCACATGCAGTTTTTGAAGTCCCGCCTTTTCTTCTGTAACGTGGTGATGTCACCAAATACCACACTTTGCCTAGCGGCTAATTTGGCTCGCCCTCAAACAAGGCTAGTTAGAGTGGAGCTGCAGCGGAGTCCGAAGGGTTTGGTTCTGTTGACCAATCACAACAGTAGGCCAGCTGACCAATCAGAGCAGACTGGGCAATTTTTTATTTCAGTTTTTTACTTTATGTATTAATTAATTTACTTATTTATTTTCAGAGTCTTCTCCTCTTTCTATAGAGTTTTTTTAATGTATAATTATATCATTATATTATTATACTGTATTGTAACTTTCATGTTGCTGTTCGACTGTAAGTTTTTGTGAGGATTTTTGTTTGTGTGATGCATCCTTGTTGTTCTCTTTGTATATTATATTCAGTTCTTGCCGATAAAGTTGGAAAAAAAAAAAGAGTTTCCACTTCACCTGACCTGCATATCTTTATTCTGGGATGGGACGATGTTAACTACCGAGCCACCCCGCTCTTCTGATTAACTGATGATTACTTGTTAATTAAAATGAATTGTCTAATTAACTAGAAGCACATATACGGTCTCAGAAGTGCAATAAAAGTCCTCACATGAGAACACAACTATTATCAGCTCAGCTTCATCAGCGCCTCCATGCAGGGGTGAAGCCAAATAGGTGAGGAAACCCACATCCAGCTCTGGGCCTCCGGGGCTCGCAATATTTAATGTTTTCGGGGCCCCAAGTGAGCTGTTTCTGGGGGACCAGAGGTTCTAACAATGCCCCTGCCTCAATATATTGGTCTATGAGTGTGATGGAAATAGATTCTTATCAGTGACTAACACTAGGGGTAAATTTGGCTTAAAACCCAAAGGAGGGCGGTAAAATTTGGGAACGAGACTGGAAATAAATCTCCATCTCGTGAGGAATGGTAATGACCTCTTGAAAATGGCTGAAGTTGTCCCTTTTATCATGCTGCTAAACCACAGCACTGGTGCAATAATTTCCAATGAGAGTGAAAGAGATATATATTGTCATCATTTTAGACACACACACACAGTGCTTCTGAACACCTCCGGAGAGAGAGACAAAAAAAAGAGGCGATTAGGGAAATAAAGTGAACTATATACGGTATAAGGGCAATTTGTCTTATTACATCGCTGGTGTGAGATAATATGAGATAGTGTTTTAAAAATGATTAACCATAAAACAAAGACTTGGTCTGGATTAGAGAGAGGGAGACAGACTACACTGGGGCCACTATATCCTGGACCTACTGACACATTGGAGACGGGGAGGAATTAGGTCAGGACTGGAATGTAGAAGGTAATAGATGGCTACAGCGGAGATTTATGTGCGACACCCTCTCTCTAGAGAGAAATAGAGAGGGAGAGACAGAGGGAGAGAAAAGAGAGATGGGAGGTTGGTATTGGAACTAAATCAGACTGTCAGTTGGTGCTGAATTCTTCCTGAGGCGACAGAGGGAGGGTCGGAGGGAGGGGAGGGCGGGAGACGGAGGGAAAAGGGGAGCAGAGCAATGGAGAGAGAACTGGGACATGGAGAGGGAGAAGAATACTGATGGAGAAAGCAAAAGAGGCTGAAAGAAAGATCAGGGTGGTGGAGTTCATGGGGCAGAAAACAGCACACAGCCAGAGTGAGGACACAGCAGCAGAGATCAGGAAGCTTTTAGATGATGTAACTTACTGTGTGGTGGCAAGGGAGGAGGAGGAGGAGGAGGAGGAGGGAGGGTGTTACTTCAGGTGTCCAGAAGTAAAAGTCCCATTCATTTTCTACAATGTTAGGTAACTGACAGTTGGAGCACTCCCAAGGCTTAGATGGACGTGTAACTCTCTTGGTTGAATCAACAGTACAAAAGATGAACAACTGTGTTAGAAAATATGTGGTTCTTTGGTATAAAGTCAAAAGTACACAAAACCATAAAGAGAGAACTAACAACTGTGACTCCTTTTGATGTGAAACATTCAATAAAATTGAATTTGAATAGTTCTCCGTACGATATCCAGAGCATTAATATGGCAGCATTAATAATCTGATCTGGCCACTGTGCAGCTCCACTGGAGCGGTTGGGGTTAAGGGCATTGCTCAAGGGCACCTCAGTGGTGGTAATAAGGGAGGGGCAAGCACTGCTTTTCACTTTCCCCACCCAAATTTATCCTGCCGGTCCGGGGGATTGAACCGGCGACCTTCCGGTCCCGAGCTCGCTTCTCTAACTTTTAGGCCACCACTGCCCCCATTTTCTATGTAAAGATATAGATGACTAATGTCTACCTGAGCAGTAATCCGAGCTTCTCTGTGCTTTGTTGACATGTTGCCGCGCCCGTGCTTTTAGTGCATGTTAGTGCCCTCCCAATGGATAGTGGCGTTGCAGAGGCTGTAGCACCCACCCTCCAGTTCCCCCTCAGTTGAGCACTGTTATCTCTGTCAGCACTGTTGCCATTGTTTCCGCTATTAGCGTTTTTAGCACCGCTAGCTGTGAGCCGCCGGCTCAGCCATCGCCATGTTGAGAGCCGTGTGGAGACAATAGATATATGCAATATCTACTGAATTTCAAATTTAGCACCTTGAAAGCAGGAAATACTAAATAAACCAATATGTTAAATGCAGTATATATTTTATAATTATTTTATTTTGAACTACCATCCATCCAAACATATGAGGTGAGCTGTCACAGTTCTGCATTACCAGTCACCTGCTCATTTCTGCATGCCCAGTCACCCAGCTCTTCAGCTTCAGTCCCGCCCACCTCATCAAGGCAACTCTGTTCACCTGGTCCTGATTGCTCACAGCCAGTATATATACTCCAGCCTCACAGCACAGACATATTTTGCCAGATTGTGCTTTGCCACTCATGCAAGACTCACCAGCAGTTTTTTTTTGCTTCTGTGTTCTTGGTTCCTGTTCGACTGTGGCTGCTTGGTGTTTCCGTCCGACAACAACACTACAGTGTGAGTGTTCCAGTCTACTTACCTGTGGTTTCCGGTGGTCCAGAGACTCTCACCTGTCCCATACTGGTTCGTCTGCTTGGACTGTTTGCTTACCTGGTTCTGGATCCTCTGCCTCCACGACTACATCACCTTCCTGCTCCTCTACGGTACCGTTGCCTTTACCTAAACTATACTCTGTGCATGTGTTAGGGAAAACGTCACTGGCCACTCACCTGTTTCTCGGTTTTGTTTGGCCCGCCAAACCAACGGGGTGTAATCAGAGACTGTGTGGAGATTCATTGATGTATTGTTGAACTGCACTGTGCGCTGCTTTACCTGCACTGCTGTGAGTTTGGCATTGTTATGGCCGCCGGACATATTTATGTGTATTTCTGTTGTTGATAAGTTGTGTACAGGTAATATGGTGTGGCTTAATTAAGCGGGCGGGTCTGGGGGGTCCTCCCCCAGGATATTTTGAGCGTCAAACACTTAATTTCCTGCATTGTGGTGATTTTTTTATGCATCAATTTATAGTAGAAATGCCCTTATTAATGTAAAGGAAAACACAAAATATAATGCAGTATAATCAGTCTATAGTGCTTTCAAATATTTGGATCAATGGTGTGGATCAACTTTTCTCCTATAGATCAACTTTTCTCATTTAATGTTATCCCTGCTGAGTCAACACACATGTAAGCATGATTTACTCTTTCCTCCTCTTTTGTGCACCTATTCACATCAATGATACATTAATTCATTGCGGCAGGGGGTCTTTAGGGGGAGACAGCAGGTCAGCAGTAGATGTCACATAGAAGTGGTATACATCATCTGATAGCTGGGAACATGAAGATTAATTTGAGATACAGTGCATGCAAGTTGTTCTAGTCATTAATCAGAAATAATCATGAGTTAATTAATGAATAATTAAAATTAATTGTGAAAGTGTGTAAGGGGTTAGGACATTATGATGGAAGTATATGATGGCCATTTCCATGCTCACTTTTTGGGTTGATACCATTTTGTTGCACAGATTTGGTGCTACATTTTTTGATTGACAAAAATGATCAATAATCTCTCCAAAATACCACATTAAGACACCAAGACCTTGAGGAACACCATAGAAAAAGCCATGCTGTGATTTGGTTTCAAAAACTTTTGACATTTGGAGATTTCTTCAAGAGTTACATTTGTTTGGCGATAGGATGGCGAGCACTTCTGTTCTGGAAACTGCTCAGAAACCCTCTTATTGTCAATCTATATAGGACATCCATCCATCCTCTGAATGCTTCTAGTTTGTGGCTGTAAAGTTTCATGAGGCTGTGATTATCCTAGAGGTAATTTTATACAGTGAGGTCAAATTTCAAAAAATGGTCTCACTTCAATGAAATGGCTACTATGGGAACTAACATCATCATACATCCACAAGAGTCTCCGCTTTACAGTGATACCTGAATTTATGCAATTCCAGGACTGTTTAGGGACCCCAGTATGCAGAAATATTGAAACACATCATTTTTAGAATAGGTGAAAATAACACATTTATACTGCATTAAAAAAAACTGCATGGTTTTTGCCCCAAACTGCATGTGATTATCATAAAGTTAGCATGTATGTAAAGGGGAGACTCGTGGGTACCCATAGAACCCATTTTCATTTACATATCTTGAGGTCAGAGGTCAAGAGACCCCTGTGAAAATGCCCATGCCAGTTTGGGCATATTTGAATATTGGTGGGACCCAGTATATGTTATAATTACGGCCTTGAAACATTAAGTAATTCACTTTCAGATTTTGTCAGTTTTAGATAAATGTAAGCAACTATAGCACTGTGTTTTGTTCCCAATTACAAAATGAAGATGCTTTCTGAATTTGCCGCAGCATGACATCGGCATGATGATGGCTGCTAGGGCTGACGGTTACCATGTGTAGAGCCAACCGCTCTACCAAACTCATGGGGAAAAAAACATGTGTTGCCTTCTTAATCCTGAAAGCAAACGTCTGATTGGTCAACTGTTTCTCTGACTTTCTCTGACTGTCAAAGATGAGGACAACACCAGACATGTTTTAATTGTTTAAGAAATTAGATGTGGGCAGTGGTTCAGAGGTCTGAAACCAGGCCAACATACATCTACAGTAGTAGGTTAGTAGTAGTGGCTGCTGTTAATAGCTGCTTTTCAAGAATGCTTGAATTTCAGTACTGTTTGTTGACATAGTCTTGACTGTGACCGGGTCATTGTGTGTACAAAAACCCCAAATACAGACGACATTATTGATTTCTAAAAGCTTTAGCTGTGTTTTTATGATGAACGCTAAAAGGTACTTTGACTAACATTCACACAAAAGAATTCTGTAATGTGTCGCCTCCAGATTTTGATAATGATAAAACATTAATGCATTGGGAGTGCAACATGATAAGTGGATCAATTCAGGTCAAGGTCTTCCATGTAAAACCACTCAAGTATTGATCAGTTTTACAGTAGCTTATATATGTAATCCAATATTCCATCCATCATATCCAACTGGACATTATCCCATTTTAATACAGTACACGCATGTCCCATGCATGTAATGCTCTAACCCTAACATAAGCATTGACTTTTCTTTCCCTCACTCGGACATTAACATTAACCCATCCAACCAACACTCATTGGACAGATGCACAATTCATGTGCTGCTGTTGATTACAAACCAGAAAAAGATGACTCTTCTGTAGTTGTGTATTTGACCATCAAAACCCTTCCTACATAAATATGTTTGTGTATTTTATCACCAAATATCAGTCACATAGGGATTTGGGAATAAAATATCTGGCCATGTCTGTCACAACTGTCTACCCATCCAATCCTCCCTTTTCAGATAGTAAGTAATGCACACTTTTGCACAACGCAACAGAAAAAGGAGTTTAAAGGTGCTCAATATGATATCCAGAGCATTAATATAGCAGCAAACAACTATTGTCTATGTAAAGATATAGAGGAGTAATGTCTACCTGAGCAGAGAATTAAGTCACTCTCCCCCTGTGTGTGTTGAAATCTGAGCTTCTCCGTGCTTTGTTGACATCACCGGGCCGGCTGCGAATGCATTTAGTGCATGTGAGCGTGCCCCACTGGCTCCAGTTCCCCCCCCAGGTTAACACCGTTAGCTCCGTCAGCACTATTGCCGTCATTTTCACTGTTAGCACTGTTAAGATAAGATAAGATAAGATGAACCTTTATTAATCCCCGGAGGGAAATTCAGGTGTCAAAGCAGCAACATCAGCAAACAGAGTGAAACACAGGAGAGGTAAAGGTATACAAAAATGATAAAAACAATAATAGAGATATAAAAGATACAGAGTGAATGGGTGAACAAAGTGTATGCAGTCCGTCAATAAATAAATGTAGAATGTGCAATAAATAAATGTAATATGTACATATGTGCAGTCGGCAATAAAGTGGTAAATAGGATGTATAGTGTAAAGTAAGTGCTGTTAGCACTGTGAGCACCATTAGCTGTGAGCCGCTAGCTCAGCCGTCGCCATATTGAGAGCTGTGCGGAGGCAATAGAAATGCTCCCAATCTCAATCAATCTTTTTAAATTGTTTTTTTTGCAGTTTTGGTTTCTATGTGTGAAAAGCAAATTTTTTTTAAAACACTAATGTAAAACCTTGTTTGACATGAACATTTTTTTTCAAATATATCTGCATTACAGACGGTCTTTGATACGCCAACAGACAGACAAACCCATGTGCTTTAAGTGCTTTTTCACAAACAGAAAATGGTCATTTTGCTCTCTTTCACACTGTTAGTCAAGCACACTCTACACACACACACACAAACACACACACACACTAATCAGTGTTACACTTGCTGCCAGTGACCCTTATTGAAGGCTGTGTTAATGATGACTTAAACAAACAGTGTGTCTTTAGCTCCAGTCAATAGCTCTAAACAGCCACGAGTCACATCACCCATTACAATTAGGGTAGAAATATTAGAACTGCTGCAAGTGCACACATTGCCATTGTGTGTGTGTGTGAGTGTGCTTGTGCTAATGATGGTATTGAAATTGTCATTAATGTGTGTGATGACTCAACACTAGGAGAGCAATTGGGTTTATGAAAGGCTCATTGCTTTCCATATTTCAGCCTTAAGCAATATAAATGTTTATGTGTTTTCTCATTGACAAGTCCATAAAGCAGCTTCCAAAGACCTGACAGGCCATAACTAATTCTCTGAAGCAGCCGGCCCACCAGGGATGCACTGACACACTGGGCTTCTCATATAATGGTCCTGCATGGTTCTCCTTTTGTCTAAAATAGATACAGTGCAGTCGCTATCATCCACCCTTGACAAGGCCTCATTCCAAAACTACAGACATTAGAGCTGAAGTTGGCAAGTTGGAGCAAATATGATTTAAAAAAAAGTTATTTTTAAAAAACGGTCACTATATCCTGACAGTAGTGCATGAAACAGGTAATCTGAAAAAAAACATGTGCCTCTGTGTCCTCCGGTGCTCCTAATGGCATCTGCAAGATTTCACGGAGGAAAACAACCAATCAGAGCCGAGCTGGAGACTTGCCGTCTCTGAGCAGCTGTCAATCACTCGCAAACTTCGATCAAACGGTCCAACTAGGCAGCGCTGATGAAATATGAATCAATATTCTGTCACTGTAAGGCCTATTTTTCACCTCAAATGTTTTCAGAAACATCTTGTAGTGTACTGTTTAGCTGTAAAATGAGAAAGTTTGTGACCCGGCAGCCATGTTGAGAACAGCTGAGGAAATACCAAGCACCGAAGATGAAGATGAAAAATTAAAAGAGCCTTCTGTGTTTTTCCTCTTGACTTTAGTCGTTGGCTTGCTTTCCTCACGTCCGTTTCTCTTTTCGTGCACTGATTCGTTTAAGCTGAAACGCCAATCGGAGTGATTTCTCTTACCGACGGGCTCCGCCGCCGATTCAACATGCTGAATGGGCCGAAAAACCTCCAATACGGGCAGACTAGAGCTGATGGTGCCGGACACACCGACAAAACTAGGCCGACGGACGCTCACCGACAGCCCCAAACTGTCCGACAGCTGACCGTCGACTTGGTGTGTCAGGGCCTTTGGATTTGTTTGTTCGTACTGCCATCCTGTTGCCAACCTGTTACTCAACCCTTACCTGTACATGCCTGCTTGCCTGGCTGTAAGTTTATTAGTCTTCACTTCATCAATCAATCCCTGACCTGGACTATCTGCATTTGGGTCCTTCCTTCCTCGTTACCTCACACTCACCTGCCTGACGAGTTCACACAAATTGCAAAAAAGAAACCAAGTTCCTAATTACCTCTTGTGGTATCCAACCATGTAGATAATTTGGTTTTATTTGCCAAAATTCTGTCATATCTGCTGAGTTTTCTGCTTTCAACCACGACACAATGGAGTAAATGGAATTCAGTGTGTGGTGCTTAAGCGTGATTCCAGACGTGATGATGTCCCATTTATTCTGATAAAGTTATTCAGCGAGGTGCTATTCTGAATGACTGGGGACATTGTTTCTGAAAAGAGACATTGCTGTTGAGTTTTAAATGTCATTTTGAATGATTTGAATGCTACAAATGCAATTCCATTTGGCTCCATTGTATCGGGGGAAGCGGCAGAAGTCTCCGAGACGGTTATCTGAAAACCTTAAACTGCAAGTATCTGTGTGACTGGAAACCGCTGAGGCTAAGTGGGGGAAAATATGTTTTTGGCGTGATTTGAGAAGCCCTTAAAAGAAATCTCCACATCTGTGTGTGTGGATGTGATAAAGCTGCAGAGTTGGAATGGTCTCAGCGCACTCAGCGTGTACTTGGCCTCCATTATCTTTTATTTGTAGGCTGATAGCATCTCTTGGCAGGGAATAAACGGGCTGTAAATCAGAAAAGTGTTTGTGCATGGGTATGAGGGAATTCAGACGTGCACAAACACAAGTATGAATACGCAGGTGAGGAACACAAATTCAGGCAAGCTCTCCATTTTATTTTATTGGTAAAAAAAAAAATAATAATAATAAAAAAAAGAAGCTGAAAACAATGAGCCTGATGCGTCCATTAGCTGTGCAGAACATGAACACAAACCCACTGTGTGAATATGCACATTAGAGAATCTACCAAGGCAAGCGTCACTCCTCGATGCATTTGAATATGCAAATGTTTTCCCGGCACAAAAAGCCTTGACAAGCTGTTATTACATGATTCCTGTGGGTGCAGACACAACAGCCTGAATATATATTATGGGAGGCAGAACAAGAGAGGGGAGAGTAGCCCTAGACAGTTGCCGGGGAGATGAGTGCACGTTGCTTGCATGCGTGCATTTGTGGGTGCTTGTTTGCGTGTATTCACAGAGGGATGTAATAATGCCAGTGGTGTTTCTTTGCTGCTCACCAGAATATGAGATGTGCTGGGTCATACTGGTTATGAAGGGGTTGGTCACAGAGGGCATCAAAACATTCATGGGAATAAATTCTGATCACAACTCAGAACAGCAGGCAGTGATGACTCTACTCTCCAGGATGGCTCTGCCTATGAATATCAGGACTCAAATCTTACTTCTAGGATAACAATTAAGGGTATAAAGGAATCACAATTATTTAATGACAATTAAGGAAAATACCCTACTTTCAAAATGTAGCTAAAACCATAGTCAGTCAATCAATCAATCAATCAATCTATAACCCTCATCTATAACTATTACAACTCTTTAAATTAGGGCTGTCAAAGTTAATGCGATAATAACGCGTTAACGTAATATGAGTTTTAACGCCACTAATTTCTTTAACGCAACTTGCAATAGATTTTTAGGTTGTAGTGGGCTCAGTTTTAAAGCTAGAGTGAAGATACATATGAAACCTGAAAACCTAAGGAATCCATTGGTACCAACCATTTCATACTAGCTTGTCACGAAGGAGATTAAATAACGCTCCGAACTTGCGCTAAATTTTGGTGAGGAAAAACTGGCATTGCCATTTTCAAAGGGGTCCCTTGACCTCTGACCTCAAGATATGTGAATGAAAGTGGGTTCTATGGGTACCCACGAGTCTCCCCTTTACAGACATGTCCACTTTATGATAATCACATGCAGTTTGGGGCAAGTCATAGTCAAGTCAACACACTGACAGCTGTTGTTGCCTGTTGGGCTGCAGTTTGCCATGTTATGATTTGAACATATTTTTTATGCTAAATGCAGTAGCTGTGAGGGTTTCTGGACAATATTTGTCATTATTTTGTGATTTCCAATAATAAATATATACATATATTTGCATAAAGCAGCATATTTGTCCACTCCCATGTTGATAAGAGTATTAAATATTTAACAAATCTCCCTTTTAAGGTACATTTTGAACAGATAAAAAATGTGTGATTAATTTGCGATTAATCCGCTAACTGTGGACAATAATGTGATTAACTGCAATTAAATTATTATTTAATCGATTGATAGCCCTACTTTAAATCTTTTGTTGATTTCACAGCAACCTATTTCACCGTAAATAACATCTTTGCCACTTGAATGGCCTGATCAAACATAGAGTATAAAAACAATGATATTAAAGTAGAATGTCAGTCTTAATTTCTTTTCTCCACATTTTGTACAGGACACTTTAAAGAGAATCTGTTTAGCCCGAGGGTTTTAATGTCCCTTGAAAAGTGTCTAAAAAGTGTTACTGAAAGTGTCTTATTAATTTTATTGAGGTCTGTGTCAAGTCTAAAGTCAGTAAAAATGAGCTGCATGGTCTCTTAACCATCATGGCACCCTGGATTGATTGTCCCCTGGCATTTCTTCTTTTGTGGGGATGCAACAAAGCACATTCAGTATATAGAACCAACCCTGTCGTGCATTTCTAATGTGTAAACTGGGCGTTGTCAGTTGTGTTTGTTCAAAGATTGTTTAGGATTAAAGAGCAACCACACCAAGGTTGATAATCCTGCTTGTTCTGCCGTTTCATGGTTGCTTCTTGCTCTGTCCACACCCGATGTACAGGACTCACCAGTGCACCATAGTGCAATCATACATCCCAGTTGAGTGTGGTTACAAGTACAAGAGACCACACCCAACAGTGTGGAGTTCCTCTTTTAAAACAAGATCAGTTTAGCTGTCTTTCTATTTGCAACAGCCTCCATTATGTGTATTAATAATGCTAGTAAGGCACTAACTATTCCATGTACTATAATATTTATTTTTGTAATATCAATACTTTTTTTTTTTTTTTTACATTTTTGGAGTAAACACCTACTGTATAGTCCAGTCTTTCAACTTTACGTGTGTCGACTGCGCTGGAGCATCCTTAGCGAGCTGTGGCGAGGAAATCGGACAGCAGTGAAGGTCAAATGATAATTTGGAGGAAGGAGCAGCAATGAGAGAAGGGAAACGAATGCACCTCCCATTTCCTGGTCATTTTGTAAAGGTCAGGGGGAAATGCTAAAAATCTACAGGGAATGAGAAAACCGCAAATTGCAGTGGTGGAAAAAAATACACTGAATTTTGAGATGTGGTCTTATGCCAAAGCTCTAACTTCTTTTCTTTAAATGTTGGCCTTCGCTTAAAGGGTTTTTCAACAAATTTTCAAAGTCAAATCACTAAAGATCATCACTCTGGAGCGTTTACTGCCTCAGTGCAGTTTGTTTGGGTTGGTGTGAACGCCGGACTCGAACTCTGGTACGGACCAAACAACCGCTCTCTGGTCCGCCTTGAAAATGTTTGCTTTTCCTGTGGCTGGTGAACTAGTAGCCTATTTGTGCGTTTGCTACCACTGAATTTGATGAATTTACTGTTTAGCAAAACAGAAATGAGACAATAATTAGATAGCTAGTGCACCTCGGGGTCTGTCCACCGCACTCCCCGCCACTAGGAGACTAGATCGCCACTAGGAGAGCGGTCGGCAGTTCCATAGTCTCCTTGCGGTGGGGAGTTATGGAGCTGCCGCTTGCCTCTAGCCCGCTGGCCTCTAGCCCGCTGGCCACCAGCCCACTGTACGGCTCATTTTCCGTAACCAGTGTAGCATGAAAGCATGGTGGAATTAGCAAGCTAGCTTGCTAACTAACCAGATGCTAAATGAGTAAAATTTAACAACTTAATGCTTCATCCACACACCCCTGTCACAGCGTAGGAAAACACATCACAACTGTCAAGGCAACTGTTTAGTTTTACAAGGAGCCAACTGTATGACCAATAATCAAACAATATTTCCACCACATGACTTTTGTTTACAATTTCTGGGCCATTTCAGTTTTGCCTTAAAGGTGAACGTAAACCGGACAAGTTGGAAAATTCAAAGAATGTGTCATCCTCCCATTGGTTCGATTCAGGAACTGGACTTTTAGGTGTGAACCTGCTCTAAAGCTCCAGCTTTGGTCTTAAATTTAAATCTGATGTTTTTGAGTTTATATGTGAACCACAGAGAGACCAATCAAATAATTTGTTGTACCTTTTTAGTTAAAATTTAAGTAACTCCTTGGCGGGCCAACTATACAGCAAACCAAATAATCAAGCCTCAGAGGAAGGATATTCATTAATGAGTAACTGAGAAGGTTTGATGTTGATGTTGTGCAACAAGATGTGTTAGAAATCCAGAAGGTAAAAAAAGCTACAGGTAGCCAGCTCCGACCCCGTGAAAGGGCTTTGAAGTGCATCGAAGGAAAGAGTCTCAACAGCTCGACATCTCAAGGTCGTCTTTTGATTTATTGCATCTTGGAGTCTTCCATATTAATGACCGGCACTATGTTAATGGTGTCATGAGAGAACGCTGCACTGCAGGTGTCCATCCACAGCAACTTCGACATCTTTCATCATCATGAGTATGACTCCTTGAGCAAAGAACTCGTGCAATTCACTCAAAAGGTGGACAAACATTGAGATCGTTGGTCCAATTATCAACCCTGACTCATAAAAATCAGGTTTATGTATAAACATCGGAAAGGAAAGGAAACTGCTCCCGGTTTGGTGAAATGTTGAAAAACTAGACACGTGTTGCCTTTTAACATTTAATCAAGACGACGATCTTTCTCTAACCTTAACCAAGTGCTTTGAGTTGCCTAAATATAACCATTAAACTGTTAATGATGCTTTATACAGCCGTTGCCATGAACAGATTTTCTAATCAAGAGAACTATGTTGTGAACGTTTTGCCAGTACATTTATTTAGAAAAATGTTTCATGTTGATGAAAAACTTAATCTGCGTTATGTTGATTTAAAAATGTATTTGTTGTTGTAACGTAGTGGTGTATAAAGTATATTTTTAGGAGACAGGATTGGGATTACATGATTTTGGCGTACGACTGAAGTATGTTTTAGTCTGGGCCAGTAGGTGTTGTTTTTGTTTTCTGATCGATTAGCTGTTGTTGCCATCGAAGATCATTATACACGTTTGATGAGTGAAATCAGGACTGTCACTGTCAAATGGATGAGCAAGAGAAATTATAACAAGAAAATAGGCCAAAAACGACCAAAACGAGGAGGAAGACAGTATTATTTTATAGTATATATAGCTGAAGTTCACCTCACTCTTTCAAGGTTCTCTATCTCTCTAGCACTCCCTCTTGACCACAACTCTTCATCCATCATTTCACATACATTTTTGTAAACGGCAGCAAATTAAGGAAAAAAACATATTGGTTGATGGCTGCTGTGTTCAAGTTAAGGGGCCAGATCCTCGAAGCAAATGGCCCTCAAAGTATTATCCTTCAGAGAACATAAGGCCTCCTTCTCCTCCGCCTCCTCCTTTAATAAGATGGTCTGACCTCAGAGGCCAGACCTAATGATGCATTCAAGCAGTCTAATTATGAAGACACATTTCCAAGTTCATCAACAGGTATGACCTACCAGTAGTAACCTCAGATTCATTTCATGATGCAAGTTTACAGAACAGGTTGTGAATAAGACATGATTATCAACTAGCAAATTTGTACAAGGTTAATTGTAAATAATAATGATATTTAACATTCTTGACTTACATTATATACATCCTGCAGTGCCTTTTTTCATTGGTCCAGTCAATATAGGACCCAGAACAGATACTAATCTGTACAACTGATAGCAGCTTTGACTGGATTTGAGGGGTAATTACATTACAAAGTTTTAATGAAAAAGAGTTGAATAGAAATGGATAAAAAAAAAATCTTTTCAGTGGCTCAGACATCCACTTATGACCTGACCTCTGAAGAGTGAAACAGCCAAATGTCAAGTAACAATAACAGGAGAAAGATACAATAAGCCTCACACAATACAAAAGGACATGAATAGGCTGCTGGTTTCTTTTCTACCGGCCTGAAAGGTCAAGAATCACTTAATATATGTTCCCAGATGTCAGAATAGACTTACATGTAATAAATATTTGAAAATATTGCCACTGTATCCACAAGCTGATGCTCCACACACACACACACACACACACACACACACACACACACACACACACACACACACACACACACACACACACACACACACACACACACACACCTGCACAGAGACAGTCACACACAGGCCCATTCAGCTGGATGGTTAAATGTCATTACAGCTGACAGTGTGAGTGGGCAGAAGGGCAGCCAGTCATTTACTGAAGGGTGCTCACACTGAAGTGTGTGATGGTTGTTAACAGACTTCACATCACCATCAGTCCAGCTCTACAAACAGATGGGCTTCTGGGTAACACAACACACTGTGATGTAGGTTTTTATATTAGGGAAAGAATAATGACAGTTGTTTTGGATATTGGAGGGTTGTGATAAGTGAATTTTATTTCAGTGAGGCAAATAAAAAGACACACACACAGGAGTATAACGTGTCTCCGCTAATGCAGATACATTTGAAAAAAAAATTTGCAAAAAAAAAATTCTCGATCAAATTCTGTATGTTAATTGATTGGATTTCAGGAAAAGACCCAAATCCAGATACAGAATACTGAGGCAGAATAAAGTGACCTTAAATGATATTGAATGGGTAAGCGGGTCACCAGTATTGGTGAACTGGAACGGGCTGGCTGGCTGCAGGATAGGGCTGAAGGGACAGAGGATGGTGGAAGGCTGGCTGCAGGTGAACCGAGCCTCCAGGAAGAGCGCCAGGCTTTGAAGCAAATTTTTGTAGAGGCCAAACGGTGGAATTACAACTTCCGGGTCCGTCATGTGATGCCATTGGGCCCACAAAGACTTTTCCCATAGACTAACTTACTGCCTTTCAGAGGCTGTAGCAGGTTGAGTTTTAGAGCAAAGGTGATGATATCACATGACACTAGAAAACAGAAGGAATCCACTGGTACCTACCAACCATGTCATGCAAGCTTGTCGGGAAGGAGGCTAAATAATGCTCCAAAGTTGGGCTAAATTTTAGCGAGGAAAGAATGGAATGGCCATTTTCAAAGGAGTCTCTAGACCTCAAGATATGTGAATGAAACTTGGCAACTTGGCATCCATTTGTGAGCTCCGGGGGGCTTCCTTCTGCGAACCATCTTCCGTCGTAGAAACCCCCAAAACCAGTGGGAGGCGTGGCATCAGTGTACAGATGGATGTCCTGTGGGTATGTCAAATGATCATCACAGAAGAAGTTGATCCTGTTCCAGTTAGCGAGGAAGTTGAGGTGGCGCTGGCATCCTGATGCCTGATGCCTTTTTCCGATTTGTGTTGTATTCTATTGCTCAGAGTGTTTGAGCGACACGTTGATGGCGTTACGTAGTGCACCGATGGCACTGAATGAATGACCGAGGACCAATTGAATCGGACTTGAGTCGATACGGACCACACGGCAGGTTGATGGTGCATTCGTGTTGTATTTTATTGTTCGGAGTGTTTGAGCGACACAATGATGGCGTTATGTAGTGCAGCGATGGCACTGAATGAATGTGCGATTAAATCTGACTCAAGTTGATTTGGACAGCATGGCAGGTTAAAGGTGCATTCGTGTGCTTCAGTTTGTTCATGGGCTTTGAGTTGTAGTGTGGAAACTAAACATGGATGCTACAGGGATGTGTTGAATTTAATGCTCAGAACATTTAAATGACGCATTGATGGCTGGTTCCGTTATCTGGAATGCTGAATCGATGTGTTAAATTAACATTAATCTTTGTTAGTGCATGATGACTGGTAATACGCATTGCAGAAAAGTTTTGTGGGGCGGGCAGCACTGGCTGTTGAACGTGCATGTACTGTATACGGGGGGAAGTGAGGCCCTGCTTACCAAACTCAAAAAGTACGAAGGTTCGATGCATTAACATGTCGAAGGAATCTGTATTCTGGAAAGAATCGGTGAGTCCATCACTAATGCCTTTGACACGGCCAGGACATTCCAATAAAAAGGACATGGTTCTTAAGCAGTGTTGTTAATGACTTTGCGGAGCACAAGACCTGTAGGATAAACTTCTAATGGGTGAGTACTGGTTTATTTGTGTTATTGTGGAGTGGAATCAGGGATTTAAATCTATAGCACTGTAATTGTTACGTCTCATATGTTGGAAAATGCGCACCTACTGAAATCTGTGTCTGTGATAACATTTGGGTCCAGGGCTGGCTGTTGAATTAGCGTTGATAAATTTGGCGCTCCTGCTGCTGTCCGTGGTGCTGATCTAAGGCTGATTTGCAGGATGGGAGTTGCATGGTGAGCCTCTCCATGGCGGCATAGCAGTTGTCTGATCTGGAATTGTCTGGAGTGGTTGTGTGTGTACGTGCATTTGTAAATTTGCACCAGGGCCTATCACAATTATGTTACGCTGCTGGCTGCAACATGGCGGACTCCGTGGAGAGGGGACCCGCTTCCTATGTAGATATAAACAGCTCATTCTAAAGTAACGAAAACACAACGATTCTTATTATCAGGTGATTATACTCTATATATGAAAACAAACTTATAAATATTATATTCCATTTCTGCCAGTAGATCCCCCTAATTGTTACACACTGGCCCTTTAAACCATTAGGTCCTAAAAGTTGTAAAATGAAGATGAAAGCAGGAAACTAAAGACACGAGAGGTAGCAGATTGATTATCAGAATATTTCAGAAAATAACTGAAAATAACACACAGTGAGAACAACAAGGCAACTTGATTATCTGACAGGGAGGACCAGGACATTCTCCCTAAAATAAACCTTCTTCACAGAGGACATTTTGACATGTCACAGGTGTGAATAATAACAGTTATTCCATTTAGCTGCTTCAGATTTAGGGTCCTGGTATGGTGCATGCTGTCTCACTGTCACACGGTCATGGCTTACTGGGACACTTGAACAGAACAGATATCAAATCTCACTACATCAATTAACTAGTGTGGTGCAGCTGGACAATGTCCAACAGTTGTTTTGCTTTTGTTATTATTATTATTGCTTTCATTTACATCATCACACAAGGTTTGCTTGAGGCTCATAGAGTGCTACAGGAATGAGTCCTAAAACCCAGAAATGAGTTAGCATTTTAGCACTTCTGGTTCCCTCGCCTGGAAGCCAATGGGTTTTTAGTTAGATGCCTGAAATAAGGTCTGTGGTTGATATAAAATACGTCAGTAAATATCCCACTCGAGAATTTTGAAGCGCTTTAAAAAAGGCAGTTGCTAAACCTTTGTTTATATTCACGCGAGACACCGTGGCACGGTCCTCCGTAGATGGCGCACGCACTACGAGCATGCACAGAGGCGTTTATGCTCGATGCATTGTTCGTTGCAATATGCTCTGAAACGCCAGGAGGCATACAAACAAAATATTCTGTGGATAAGCAAGAAGTCAACGAGTGGTACCGGAAAGGAAAGCAGGCTGCCTGGCAACAGTAGTAAACACTAAACATCAGCGTACGTACTGCCAAACATTGCATTTGTGTACTGTAATTCATACTGTCCCTTACCTCCAAGTCAAAATTACTTTTCCGTAAATGTCATCACGCTGACTTGTCCGCCTTTACAGCCACTGGCTATTTGTCGAGGGAGCCCAGGGCGATGCTAACTTCCTGGTTGGCCAACAAAAATACGTCGTCCCTGGAGCACTCTGGACAGCTCTGACACATGGACATCTGAATTCAGCCATAGTTTTCTCAACTTGTCCTTCCTCTGAGAGAATGTCCAATAGATATAGAATATAACCGTCACATTGTCTGCATCTTTTCTTTCCCTTGCACTGATAATAAGATATAATAAGACAGAGTTCAGCTCTTTATTTCAACAAATTTAACCTTCATTTGACCGGCGTAGGTTGTGCAGAATTGAAAAGTGTCTCTGTTAAAGGGCAACCTGCATAATGCATCTCAGTGGAATTCCTTTGGGGACGGTTTAATGGCAGCAAACACAACAAAATGAGGAGGCGAACGCCACTTCCCCCTCAGCACCGCGTCCAAACACCTCCCTAATTTGATCCCGACGTCGCGACAAACTTCCCCAACTCCTCTGTTCAGCCTGTAGCCAAATCAAAAAGTTCCACATCATTAACAGCTGAAGGTTGCTATACTGTTAATGAGAAGCCCAATTAGCCTTTGCTAAAACAAAGAGAGCCAGAGGGAGAGACTCGGAGGAATGGTTTCCCTCCTGTATGAAATTTGTTGACCCAGTGCCAAGTTTGCACAGACTAAGAGAGAGGCGACGCAGAAATAGAAACATCAGGAAGAGAGATATTAATGGATAGAACAGAACAAGTGCTAACATTTGTATTAATGACAATCAACTGTCCAACACATTTTCAAATGTATTAATACATTTACTGAGAAAGAAAAACATCTTTTAGGCTGTATCAGAAGAAGAGGAGTAGAACGGACATTACTATTCAAATCAACGTAGCGGCGGCCATTTTTCAATCCAGTCTCACGACAAAGCGTGTAATAGACCCGCCTGTCCACCGGAAGAAAGCATGTCAGTGCCACGTTTTGTGTCGCAGACGTAAATATTACTTGCCTGCATGAAGGCGCAGCGTTTTATATGACCATTCAAATTAGTCGTGTTAAAACGAATTAGCGTTGACGCGTTATCACGTTAACTTTGACAACCGTAATATAGATATAGAAAATAACTGTACATTGAATACATACAGGAGTATGTAGTAATTGCATCTAAATTCAGGCTCCACTTTCTGCAAAGTTCCCAAAGTGCTAGTGAGATCTTCTGCTTTTCGAAAGGTAAAAAGTCAACGTGCTAAATTTCCCTGTGCTTTGTGTGTTTTTAGACAACACATTGTATTTTCCAGGTGTTTGTGTTCAGGTGGTCATCACTCACTGCTAAACACATCACGAGCTGAACCAATGAAAAAGCCAGAGAAAGGATGTAAATAATAAAAGCTAGAGGGAGCACAGAGGGGAACCAAGTCTCCCCTCTGTGCCTCCAGCCAGCGCTGAAAACACCCCGCTTTCACCACAAAGCCATTACATATACGATTTATAGGCATCATGGAATAATTTTGTTGAAATTAGAGACTAGGGGCGCTGTGAGAATGGGATAAAAAGGACTGGATTGCAACTTCAGCCCAAGGCTTTTCTGCTTGCCTCGTGTTGTGACAGGTCACGCATGGCAGAAAACAAATTGCTCTGCTCCAGTGTGGATGCCTCCTTAGACACACGCACAGGTGCAAACACTGGCATATACTGGCACATGCAGACTGGACAGGACACACTTTGCCCAGCGCTGCCCTTTTCTCTGTTGTTCGCTGATGTTGCTTTTGCCACTGGTTTTTAATGCAAATTCCCGGTGGCAAACATGGAAATTTTAAACTTTACAAGCTGAAGAGGACCACCTGAACGCACCATTAGTTTGGGTCTCTGTGAGAAGGATGATCCAGCCCTCTGGCCTTCAGTCCTCTGAGGGGAATCGTCTTGACTTACTTGGATGGATTTAGCACCGCATTGAACCCTGTATGAGCCATCCATTCCCAACCTGATGATCATTTCATTTCATTTCGTGTGTCCATGTTAGCCATTCTCTGTTTGGGAGGGAGTTGTTTCTTTTGCCCCAACCAATGCCATTTTCCGTCGACACAGAAGCTATAGTAGTGGTTACAGAACACATGGCGTGAATAAAATGGTAGAGTGGAGTGACCGTAATGCTCTTAAGATTAACACAAAGAAAACGGTAGAAATTGTATTTGGTTCACCATCTGACTCTCATAAAGTTCCTATTGTTATTCATAACGAAAAAATCCAGCAGGTATTTTCATATAAATATTTGGGCGTAATGATAGACCATCTGTTATCTTGGAAAGACCACATTGAATTTGTCTGTAAAAAGACAAAATAAAGAATTTACTTTCTCCGCCGCCTCAGGTCTTTTGGGGCGAGTAAACAAATTCTTCTTTTGTTTTTTACTTCTGTGATTATGAGTTGTTCTGCAGTATTGTTGTTATACTACATGGTACAAGAGTTTGTCCACTACTTTAAAGTCAAAACTGCTCCACCAAATGAAAATCTGCTCTAAGATTGTAGGCCAACCCCTTGAGAAATGCTATGAATCAGCCTATCATAATAACATCTTAAGGCTGGCTAACACCATCGTCTCTGACCCCAACCATGTTTTGAACAGTGAATATGAATTGTTACCATCATATCGGAGATACAGGGTTCCATGATTTAATAAGGTTAGACTGAAGCACTCTTTTGTACACCAGTCAATCTTAAAACTAAATATGGAGCCTAATCCCAGATCAAATGTACGTTGAAGGGCCCTGAATATCGTCTTCTGTGATTGTAATGTTTAAATGTATGTATCCTTGTTTCTTGTCTTTGTCCTTTCTGTGATGTTGCAAATGGAGCTGCTGTGATGCAAAACAAATTTCAGACCTGTCTGACAATAAAGTATTATCGTATCGTACAGGAGTCAACCTCCGGGTCTGAAAAGTGAAGCCAATGCGGAAGTGTCTTGAACTTGCATTCTTTCTAATAGCCAGCAGGGGGCGACTCCTCTGGTTGCAAAAAGAAGTCAGATTGTATAGAAGTCTATGTCACGAAACAATAGGGTGACGTCCCGGTAGGGCTGTGTATTGACAAGAATCTGGCGATACGATACGTATCATGATGCAGGGGTTACGATTCAATATATTTTGTTATATTGCAATACTGTAAGCAAGGCGATATATTGCGATATGTTTAAATATGATTTTAGGAAAACCGTCATAGTATAAAGAAATTCATAAAGTCAATCTTTACATGTAAACTATTAATTAAAAATCAATACAGTGTTTTTGAAAAATTAATACAGTCACAAAACATAATATCGCGATATTCAATATTTTCAAAGTTTTCTAGTCCAGAGGTGAAAAAATCACTTTGTTGATTTGTGTTTTGAATTTAGTTCACTGACAATATGGTTTGTTATTATGGTTTGTCTATAAGAGTTAAATAATGTACCTTTAAATCCACTTCTTTCAAACTCAATCTAATGGCTTAATCTAATGGTTAGGTTTACTATTTTATGAAGAATTTATTTCTACAATCTCTGTCCCTGTCAATTGTTAAGGTCGACCATCTAAAAACTGTGTTTTCAGGTGTGTTCAGAGGTCTATTAGAGTAGCAGAGAGACAAAGCAGCATTATTTCACACCGTGTCAGAGAGAGCTGCTGGCAAATTAAAGAAGAAGAAAGACTAGCGCCCTAAAAATGTTTTAGGGGCACGTTTCTTTCTTCTCTCCCAAATTTATGTCTACCACACTGCTTCCTTTTCTTCTTTTAATCAACTCCTTCTTTCGTACCCCCAAACTCTCTGTTTATCAGTCTCCATTTCGATCTCTACCCTATTTATCTCCATCTCCTCTCTGAAAGCTCGTCTGAAGCACAGCTGACTCTCAGGGGACTGCAGACCTCTCTGTCTCCATCAGCCTCTTCCCTCCTGCATTCTCCTCTTTCCTGTCTTTCTTCTCAGAGTTGTCAAATCAGCAGAGAGAGCACTGGGAGCTCAGTTTTTCCAAGTGACATGCTCACTGCTGTACAATGTGACCAAAAATGTGTTCACGGCAATGACAAAATGCAGACAAGGAAAATTCATATATCCTACTTTAGGAAACATTGTTTGGGTGATTTGCAGTTGAAAACATGTCCACTGATACCCGCGATCCCGAACGAGAATGAAGATACAGACATCTTATAAAACTAAAAATCCTAAGGAATCCATTGGTACCAAGCATGCATACCTTGGTAGCTCGTCAGGAAGAAGGCTAAATGACGCTCCAAAGTTAGGCTAAATTTTGGTGTGGAAAAACTGGCATGGCCATTTTCAAAGGGGTCCCTTGACCTCTGACCTCAAGATATGTGACTGAAAATGGGTTCTATGGGTACCCACGAGTCTCCCCTTTACAGACATGCCCACTTTATGATAATCACATGCAGTTTTGGGCAAAAACAATGCAGCTTTTTGCATGCAGTATAAATATGTTATTTTCGCCTGTATGTATATATATATGTATATATGTATATATATACATATATATATACGCATACATATATATACGTATACATATATATATGTGTATATATATATATGTATATATATATATATACATGTACATATATATATGTATATATATATATATACACAATCAGTTTAACAGAAAACAGAATCAGTGCTAATACTGTGATGGTTTTGTAATTCTGAAATTTTAAAGTTCTCAAACTTTGCATCAAGCTGTCCACCTGCTTTTTTGGGTACATCTGAATAATTCATGTACATTTGGTGTGGACTATTGCTTGTATCTGGTCCTTGTCAGAGCAGAATGATAGAGATGACACATAAAGGCGGTGGTGTGTGGAGAAATAAACCAACAGCCTGCCAAAGGGCAAAAAAACCCCAGTGTCCAGGGAAACGCTTTCATCAAGTCCTGCTCATAAAAGACGATTTACGACCATCTGGGGCTTTGACCAAGGCTGAGGTGTGTGTTGTGTGCATATGGGCGTCTGCGTATGGTTGTGTTCATAAGGCTGTGATCATAACTCACTCGGACGAGAGAAAAAGTGAGAAGGGAACCTGGTAAAAACACATCAGCGTGTTTCAGCACCTGAATAGATCTTAACATGGTGACCAATGTGTCTTGTAAAATCAAAGAAGATTTGTTAGCTTGTCAACACACACACACACACACACGGCCACCCAGATCTTTTAGTTCCTGCGACACGTACAAAGTTGTTCTGAATGCTGAAAAAAAATGTCCAAACTTTTAAGACAGACCAAAAACATAAAGTAAACATGACGTATTAAATATTAAAACAGATGGCCGCCTTTCCTTCCAGACAACCCATTCAGCATCTTGATAAGAAAAATCATCCCTAAAAAAATAGATTTCATGTTATTCTTTTGCAGGTAGGTAGACAATGTATGCCACATAATCGTTAACAGTTTTATATTGCAAGATTCTTTCCAGTGTCTTTGTTTCTTGGGTCACTGTGTATAACAGTACAGAGTGTGTCAGTCACATGGTACGAAATGAACCAGCAAATCTCTCAGCCGGGTTGCACTTAAGCCCTCTCACATGTATACAGATATTCTTAAAAATGAAAATTTTCCCCTCCGTTTAAACAAAAAAAATCTGTCCACACGACCTTAGTTTTACAAAATATCTCCGTCCACACTCGAATGCAAAAATGACTCCAAACGCTCGCTGTAATGTTAACATGTCACTACAAGTGAGATCACAAGTTAAGGGTTAAGGAATTCCTTCGGCTTCACTACAGTCAGTTCGATAACAGCACCTCAACATCTCGACATGTTTAATGTGTTCCCTGCTTTGGCCTACTGTGACTGTAAGATTTTTCAAATATAAAGTAGTCGTTAGTCTGAGCGATGCTGACAAAACGTAAAAAGGCCGGTAGTCCGCCATCTTTCTTATTGTTTCTGGTGCATGCTCATTACACAAAGCAACAATGGGCATGCGCAAAATGAAGACAGGACGTCATCGTTTCCCAAACGTTCCATTTTACATGTCCATACCGATACAAAGTAATCAGAATTTTTTAAAAAGGAAGAGAAAGCATTTCCAAAAATATCTGTTTTTTGTGACCCAAAACTCTTTATGCCTGTGGACGAGAGACCAAAACGTAGAGGCAAATATCCGTTTTTAAAAATATCTCTATACGTGTGGACAGGGCCTAAATGACGTATGAATGACACAGTAATCGCAAGTCATTTCACGTGCAATAAGAACACTGTCCTTGCTTTTGGCATGTCATTTGACTGATATGTTTAAAGTGGATGGCATTAAATAGGGCTGTGTATTGGCAATAACCTGGCGATATGATACTTATCATGATACAGGGGTTATGATTCAATATATTGCGATATTGTAAGCAAGGCAATATACTGTGATTTCTTTTTAATCAAATTTGAGGAAAACTGTCATATTATAAAGAACACACCACCATTTGCATAAAATCTGAGTATAAAAAAGTTAACTATTTTTATGCAATCAGATCAGTGGGAACTGCATTTGCATTTATCACAGTCCCTGTAACATCCATCATCCTAGCACTACTTTGAGAGTACACTGAGAGGGAGCATTTCTTTGCAAATTAATTAAAGTATAGACTGAGTTCATCTTTTCATGTAAACTATTAATTAAAAATCGATATAGTGTTTTTGAGAATCGATACAGTATCACAAAACATAATATCGCAATATTCAATTTTTCCGATATTTTCTTACACTAGTATTTAACACAATTAATGCATAAACACTGGAATATTTTTCAAATAAGACATCCTGGAGTTGTTCTGTTTTTTGCAGTATGGTTTGGCCCAGTTTGCATTCACACTGCCTCCAGTTGGAGTTGCAGAAGCTGGAAGTTTCATCCATTATCCATCACACCTTTTATCTATTTTGACTTATCTGCTTGCTTTTGAACTAGTCTTTGCACACTCGCTCACAGCATGTGGTGTGAAAGCAAGGTAGCGAGACGTATCCCGTGCAGCCAGTGTACCATAGCTGGTAGTCTATTGCTTATTCTGACATTGAATGCACTACAATTCAGCCTCAAACCTATATTCATAATCCTATTTCTGTTTATTTTCTTCCTAAACACAAATACAGTGTGTGGATATTTTTTTTTAATCAATTCATAATTTTTAATTTTTTTAATCTAGCAACGGCAGGAGGACCCTCTGGGGTACACATACCCCTGAATCACTGAAACCAAGGGGGGATATTCCAGAAAAGTGTCTTAAGATATGCTAAACATCATCACAAACAGCGTGAAACAATCACAAATCAGCTCATATTGTGGAAGACAAAGAGTGAGGGAGAGTTTCAGCATATTCAACCAGACATTTGATTACATGGGAGGTTCCTGTGGCAAACAGGGTTGTTGCAGCAATTCATAATAGATTATAAAAGAAATGTGATACACATAAAAAGAAAGTCGCACAAATGCAACCTACAGTAGCACAGCCTGCACACAATGAGGGCCTTTCTCCTCCTCCTTTTTTTTGTTGTGAACATGCAAATCAGAGCAAGTGCATTTGCATCTCACCTGCCTAAACAAGCAGGAATTAGCCGAGACAATCAGAACACATGAGGAGTGAGAGATGAGATGTGAACAGCACCTCTCCCCAGGCTGATAAATAATACAGCACTTTTTTTTAAATAGAGTACACGTCCGTTTAGACGCAGGCACACACACACACAGAGCGGAAAAACAGACTTGATCACAGAGTGAAAACCAGCTGACATCCTGACAGATATTTGTTAATTATGTTAAAACAGCGATGACACAGGAAGCCGGCAACAAAACAAAACATTTCACTCACAGCAGGGTTTTCTGATGGGAGACCACGTCGCTTGTTGACACATGATACAACTTGACAAGATCCGAAATTCCCTGGAGAAGTTTCATCACCGCTGTTTGATAATTTAAAGTGAAAGTGTGCTGAGTAGATTTTCAAGTAATCTTTGTGTGAAGCACAGATGAAGTCAAGAGCAGACGAAGGCACTCGAGCGTTAAGGGCTTTGAAATGTTGCTGTCCGTGGTGCTGAAAAGTTCTTGTTCTTGTAACCTGGTTTATTTAACAGCTTGGAAGATGACAAATCTCCCTTTTAAGATACATTTTGAAGTGTTAAAAAATGTGAAATGAATCGCGATTAAATATTTTAATCGATTGAAAGCCCTAATTTCAATGCATAACAAGTATTTAATACTCTTATCAACATGGGAGTGGGCAAATATGCTTGCTTTATGCAAATGTATGTATATATTTATTATTGGAAATCAATTAACAACACAAAATAATGGCGAATATTGTCCAGAAACCCTCACAGGTACTGCATTTAACATAAGAAATATGCTCAAATCATAACACGGCAAACTGCAGCCCAACAGGCAACAACAGCTGTCAGTGTGTCAGTGTGCTGACTTGACTATGACTTGCCCCCAAACTGCATGTGATTATCATAAAGTGGGCATTTCTGTAAAGGGGAGACTCGTGGGTACCCATAGAACCCATTTTCAATCACATATCTTAAGGTCAGAGGTCAAGGGACCTCTTTGAAAATGGCCATGCCAGTCTTTCCTCAACAAAATTTAGCGCAAGTTTGGAACGTTATTTAACCTCCTAGCTGGTATGACATGGTTGGTACCAATGGATTCCTTAGATTTTCTAGGTTCATATGAATGTTAAAACAAATTTGCCTTAACGCGTTATTATCGGGTACTCATAGAACCCATTTTTGTTCCCATATCTTGAGGTCAGAGGTCAAGGGGACCCATGGAAAATGGCCATGACAGTTTTTCCTCTTCAAAATTTAGCGCAAGTTTTGAGTATTATTTAACCTCCTATGGATTCCTTTGAAATAAAGTAAAGAAACATAACATAAACAAAAAAATCAAAGCTGTATTTTTTGACAAAATTGCAATAGTTGTGTGAGTTTGTTTTTTTGTCCAGTGCTTTAAGAGCTTGTTTTAAGGCTAAAGCCCGTCCTAGCATACTGCAAAATACATCGCTTTAACCGTTTCATGTTGCATACTACTGAGGAACACAGTATGTGCTGTATACTGCATACTGTGTCCGTCAGTAGTATGTAGGCTGTTTTGAATACAGCCAGTATGTGACGAGTTGAGATGAGATGAGAACGTGTTGTCTGTTAAGAAGTTATGCAATGAACTGCAGAAGTAATGACTGTATGAATCTGACTGTGATGCTTGTGTATGAACTAGAGTTTCGGCTACACAGGTAAACTACTGTACTCTGCAAGAGACTTATTCTGACTCTAATTTGAAATTGGGATCAAATACACCCTCACAAACCCAGTGGTTGTATTGCTGAATGTCACTTTACAGCCGTGCTGACCTAGATAAAGCCTTGGAGAGAAAAGTGGCCTGCACCTTCAGACTGAAGCCAGGTTTCAGTTTTAATTAGAGGGGAGAACTTTATCTCCCTCTCAGCCCTTCTCTCCCTCGCTCTGTTCCCCTCAGCCACCTGGCCGAGGCAGCAGCAGAATGTAAATTGGGTTCTGGGCTTTAATTGGATACTGTACATGCTGGGAAGGACCTACACACACAACCACACAGAGACCTGCTGTCTCATATCGAAAGGTTGAACTGGAGGATACTGACAGAAGATCGCTGGACAAGGGAAGCTCTGCAAAGCTAAGCAAATTGGCTCTGATGCTTCAGTATACCTTGATTTCTTCCACCTCCGTAATGGAGAGAGTACACTGCTTGGACGATGTTAAAAGATGAAGTCAGCAGTTTGGGGGTAACTGTAAGGAGTAAATGATTAAATAACTGACCGTACAAAAGAAACAAAAGGAAAACAGTCCATCTTCAGAGGTGACCTCATGCTGCATTAGTAGGTGAAACCAAAAGGTCCAACCAATAAGGTCGCTACTAATTTGTCAGCTGCCTTTGCATCTAGCAGCTCGTCTAAAACTCACTAATTAACACAGTTGCCAGGCAACCAGTGGAGACTCCAGGAATCACTACTGAGAGAAAGAGTGTGGCACATAACCCTCCATAAAAAACTGTAAAATTGTCGTTCCTACACTTTGGTGTAAAACAAAACAGTTATAACATGTTAATTAGTGCGTTTTAGAGGTGCTGGAGGGCAGATTTCGTCCCCTTTGGACAGAGACAAGCTAGCTTTTCCCCCTTGCTTCCACTTTTTGTGC
>CAKALU010065394.1:0-13281 GCA_916700995.1 Hozukius guyotensis
TAAAAATGTTTGATTTTCAGCATGTATGTAGTCAGAGATGTCCTGAAGTCAAATTGATCAATCATTGTCAGGAATTATTTATTAATTTTGTCCTGCAGCCCCCAAATCAAAGAATTTATTTATTTATTGATTCATACTGGTCCTTAACATCCTTTTTTGTAATTCTTTTCTTCATTTATCTTTTAATTAGTTTGAAGACAGAAAAAATCATCTAATTCCAACTTTTCTGACAATATCTCATATCATATAATTTTGCTTGTAGAATTTAAAGTTTAATTCACCAACTAATAAGTTTGGTCTAAGTTAGAAATAACTGATAGATCCACACCAACTAACCTATTTTTGCTGCATGTATATTACAGTTTAATGAATATGTAGGCTTTTATATCCCTGAAGGAGCTAAAACCTTTTGAATGTTTCTTGAACTAATTATACCCTGTTTACTAAATCACCTTTTGCTTGCTTCACGTCTCTTAACCATCAGTATGTGACCACTAGAGGGCGACGTCTTGCAGCTTTAGGGCATGACTGCAGCTTCAGTGGGTTTGTCTCATTATGCAGACTCTTTGTAACTCAACACGTAGGTAGCTCTGGATTTACTGACTCGTATAATTAAAGCTGCCGGAGGCACACATTTATTCGACAGTCAAAGTTTGATGGGTGACATTTCCTCAGCTGTTTTTTATCTCACAAAGGTACATCAATGGATATTTTACCTTTACTTTGTATCGTCTCTGCAGCTTTCACAGGTAAGAATCTTTAATTTACAAGTTTGAACAACTTATGCAGTCTGTGTTTAAAATGCATTTTCTATACTTTAACTTTACTTTTGTTTAATTGTTGAGAAGTTGGAAAAGAGTTTAGATGATCTTGAGGTCTGCTATCCATGCTTTTGTGACTCGATAGCAGACCATATTCGTAACTAATAACTGAATTGCTCAAACAAAGAATGTATTTATAGTTAGGCCTATTACATGTGGTTTAGGGAATATGGAAATGTCTATTTTTTTTGTTTATATATATATATATATATATATATATATATATAAATATAATAGTTTGATTAACAAAAGACTAGCTTTATGAGAAATCATATGAATCCAAATTTTGATGGATTAAGCTGCTTTATACTTTGTTAGACTTGATTTCCATAATGTGGTCTAAAAATGTCATCTACTTTAAATACTAATGATTGACAACCACCTTAATGTCATTGTTTGTTTTCATAGATAGACATCCATACTAATGTATTATGGAAAATATTATTTATGTTTTTCGTTTGCATTGTGATCATAGATATTGGCCCATTTTTTCAATGTATTTAACTTATAAGAGTTCCTCACACACCTGTAACTGTCTCCTCCAGGTTTAACCAAAGGAGCTGGTGTGTTGCCAGATGGTCCTCTGAATAAATCTGTGGGAGAGCGTGTGATGTTCACCACAACACTGAATCCACCAGAAACACAAATTGTAACAGTGAACTGGAAATTTGGTGATAAAAATATAATCACTTATAGTGGTGTAAACAACACTGCATCAGAGTATGAAGGCAGGATCACCTTCTTCTTGTCTACTGGATCTCTGGAGCTCAGGAATCTGACTCTTAATGACAGTGGAGTATACAGCGTTAACATTATTCCACTTGTAGGACAACAGCTGGTTGGGAACACAAGACTGGATGTTTATGGTGAGCAAATATTTCACATGTTGCATCTCTTTCAGGGCTGAGTGATATATTAGAGTAAATATTATTTCAGTTAAAATAATTGTGTTTAGATGTTCAGTGGTTTCAAATAAGATCTTTACTGAGACCAGAATTCAGATTATATTATTACATAATATGATATTAATATGATTTTTTGTCAAACTACTGTTTCCAAGGTCGGGATAGTTTCTCAATGTTAGTGAAATTTAAAGCCTCCAAGTCTTATAATAACTGCATCATAATTTAGATTTGAATAATTGCACTTTGCTATTGAGGCCGATAAATGAATGAATATCTTTTGTACTATATTTTTTGTGGTATAACAGCAAGCACTGATGTAAATATTGTGTTTAAAAGGTTTTCAGTTTTTTAGGTGCACCTGTATAGTCTGTATGTAACTTTTGTTGACACTGTATCAGAGAGACATTGATTTAGGTTATGGTCATGCTTTCTTGTGGCGTTCAATTGGACTACACTATGTAGAAAATGTATTCTAAAGAACAACCACTAAAAAGTATTGCTTGAAAATACCACTGAGTTAAATCAGTGGCAGTTTGACACAATATCAACAAAAACTGAATTTCCCTCTGATGTGCAACGCATTTAGTAAAAGCCCCAAATTGCCTTTCTGGTCTTTGTTTCATCTTCAAATAATAAGTGAGAAATGTTGCTTTTTGAATTGGTCGGAGCTACTGTAAACTTTCAATGTGCAGCCATGAATACTCAACATCTCATGATCAACGTGAGATTCATTCTCAGCCACTGTTGTGTTTCCTTCTACTCTATCTTTTTTATGTGGTAGCAAATATAAAATAATTTTGTTTTTCAATCACAGTGCCAGTTTCCAATGTAATGGTAACTGCCAGCAGCACAGATTTGGTGGAGTTCAACAGCTCTGTCCGTCTGTCCTGCTCCTCCTCTGGATCCTCTCTCTCTTTCCTCTGGCTGAACGGCAGCTCTGAAGTTACAGCCAGCGACAGAGTTCAGCTCACTGATGGAGGCGCCAATCTCACTATAGTTAACGTGACCCGCTACGACCAGGGACCATTCATGTGTCATGTGTCCAATTCCGTCAGTAATGACACCAGTGGTCCAATTAACTTCAACATCAGCTGTGAGTTACTAACCTACATGCTCAGTTCTTTATCTGACAACATCTGAATTCAAACAGAGACAGAGAGTTTAGATTATTGTCACAACTCAGTGAGGAGTGGCCTTGCTTTGCTATACATCCACACCGGTGACAGCCTCGGCCAGAGGCATTATGTTTTCGGGTCGTCCGTCCGTCTCTTCTCGTGAACGCAATATCTGAGGAACACCTGGAGGGAGGGCTAGGCGATAATTCGATATGATAATTTATCGTCTCTCAATGAATTCATATTGTGATGAAATATATAATATGATATATATATATATATATATATATATCATATAATATATCGTAACACACAATTATGTTGTATAAATTGATAATAACAAGCACACACTGACTCAAATTTCTCAGAAATTCTCATCAAACTCAGTTAATTTGGTTTTAAACTTAGTTTTCTGTATGTGTGTGTACACATGTAAACATAGTCAGTATATAGCTGGAAATATTTTTTTCTCTAATTTCACTTGAAACTACAGTATATGTTCATTTTGCATTAAAGCTGAAGTAGGCGAGATTGTAGCAAATCTGATTAACGCGCTATACCGTGGGTAGTACATAAAACAGGTAACCTGAAAAAAATCATGTGCCTCTGTGTCCTCCGGTGCTCCTAAAGGCATGTGCAAGATTTTACAGACCGGAGGCAAACAAGCAGTAAGAGCTGATCTGAGGTCTGCTGTCCATCTGTATTTCCTTGAGAGCCGGCTGTCAATCACTCGCGAACTCCGACCAAACGGTCAAACTAGGCTGCGCTGATCAAATATGAATCAATATTATGTTACGTTATTGCCTATTTCTCACCTCAAATTTTTTCAGACTTTTCACTTGGACTCAAGGATGAACTGATTATATTTTGGAGGTCAAAGGTCAAGGCCACTGTGACCTCAAGTCCGTCCCATTCTCGTGAACGCAGTATCTCAGGAACGCCTTGAGGGAATTTCATTACATCTGGCACAAACATCCACTTGGACTCAAGGATTAACTGATTAGAATTTGGTGGTCAAATATCTTGACTGGTTGGTGGAAGCATACAACCGCAATTCTATTTTTTTTTTTTTGTTCCACCACGGGTTGTACAAAAATTAGAAACATGTTTTTCAACCTAATGGAATCCGGTACATCACTGCAAACTACAGCACAATGCCAACTAAATTAGTTTCATTTAGAAAGTGTTTATTGCAAGCTTGTTCTGTTACATTTCATTATACAGAAGTTTCTTTTTTCTGGTGACTTGATGTATGATAATGCAGTTGTGCATACTAACTTTTTGCTTTTGTTTTGCCCTACAATCAGATGGCCCAGAAAATATTAATTTGACAATATCTCCGTCACAAGAATACTTTGTGGAAGGGTCAAACATCAGCCTGTTCTGCTTAGCTGACTCCAGCCCTCCTGCCCAGTTTAAGTGGTTTCTGAATGGAGACCTGCTGTCTGATACTGGATCAGAGCTCAGACTGATTAACAACAGTCAGAGTGGGAACTACAGCTGTCAGGCCTTTAACAGCAAAACTCTGAGATATATAACTTCTCAGCCTGCAGCCATCTCTGTACTGAGTAAGTTTAAAAGGTTTTGTGCAAAGAAATATAGATAAAAAGATGGGATGTACCTGTGATGGTATCAGATAAAACTTTCTTAAATATAAAGAAAAAGTCCCGCTAAACATTTGTGGAACAAAGAGAAACAATACTTACATACGTTTGCACTCAAGATACGGCTACAAGTTTTGCTTGTAGAGAGTCAACTGAGGCTCAGAATGAAAAATGTTTGCAGTCGTACTCTTGGAGTGGCCAGTAGCACAGCAAAAGTTGTGGCTTACAAATATAACTAATACACACATTGAGGACCATCAGTTAAACACATTCAGCATGTAAATTCACATTATTTGCAGTGACTGCAATATCTTTACAGTAATCTAGTCTGGTCAAAGACTATATCCCCTGTCACCTCTCAAATTAGTTTTGGAGTTATTAATAATGAAATTGTCATTCAGGCTGATTGTTGGGCTAACAATTACTTTCAAGTTTAAACACGTAAGGTCAGCCAACACTGGTTAAATATCGCACCATGCACTAGACAACGGATAGCAGAAGATATAATAGTTAAACAAAATAAACATTCTCATGACTACATGTTTATGTCCAACTTGCATACAAACCTTGTACGTCTAGCCATTATTACTCATCATTCAAATGGGATTCATTCCCACTCTCCACATTGCTCCACTCTACTTAACAATGTTAACTTTCTTAGACAAGAAAGGTGGCCAATATAAAACCACTGTGTTTCACCCACAGAGCGTGTTGCCAATGTTGTGGTAACTTCAAACACAACAGACTTGTTGGAGTTCAACAGCTCTGTCAGTCTGTCCTGCTCCTCCTCTGGACTCTTCCTCTCTTTCCTCTGGCTGAACAGCAGCTCTGAGGTTACAGAAAGTGACAGAGTTCAGCTCTCTGATGGAGGCTCCACTCTCACTATAGTCAGTGTGACCCGCTACGACCAGGGACCATTCAGGTGTCATGTGTTTAATCCTGTAAGCAATGGCACCAGTGATCCAGTATACCTCACCATCAACTGTGAGTTATTAATTTATATGTGCATACTTTATCCATCACTACATGCTTGTATGCTTCAAATGTGATGGTATCATGAGGCTTCACACTGAGCAAAGCTGCATGTCTTGTTGCATTTCTTTCAAGTTGCCAACTTTACTTTTAGGTCATTTTTTGTTTTGTTTTTACTCCCCATATGCCACACAATGTAGATGGCCCAGAAAATATTAATTTGATAATATCTCCGTCACAAGAGCAGTATGTTGAAGGGTCAGACATCAGCCTGATGTGCTCAGCTGTCTCCAGACCTTCTGCCCAGTTTCAGTGGTTTCTGAATGGAGACCTGCAGTTTGATACTGAACCAGAGCTCAGACTGATGAACATTCAGATGAGTCACAGTGGGAACTACAGCTGTCGGGCCTTTAACAACAAAACTAGGAGATATGAAAAGTCTCAGCCGTCCATTGTCTCTGTTGTACTGGGTGAGTTGGAATTATGAGGTTTAGTGGATATAGTGGTGATATGGGTCAGAAAGATGGCACTTAAGGCTCCACCTGCATAATCTGTATTGACAAAATGTTTACTTAAAGCAGTGTATGTTAATATTTAATAATAATAATAAAAGACAGACAATAAAACATTACTTGTATATCATTCGGGATTGCAGAGTAATAAGTGATACAAAAACATAAAGCACTTTTGTATTTAACATTGTATTGCTTAATATTGCAGGCGAAGTTCTGATTAGAGGTTATACAGTATAAAAACTTAACTTCCATTCAGCAATTTTTCCTATACGATATGTTAAGATACAACTTATTTCAGCCTATTACTTAACGCAGCTATAATCAATGCTCTGTCAACCATTTTAGTATCTTTCAGCTCATTGTTTTGGTTTTCCAGACCGCAGCGACAGTTTTGGTTCATTCTCATAGCATTGTTTTCACCAAAACCCACCTTACACTACCTGTCCTGCACCAGACAGCAGACAGACACAGTTAGAAACTAGCTGGTGAACAAAGTGGATCATTTAGCAGCTAAAGAGACAGATATTTCCCTCAGGAGTTGGTGGAAACAAAAGCTGAAGTAAAAGGAGAGTGAATATTAGACTAACATTCACCAGGTGCACAGAAACATGACTCCAAATGTTGCTCTGTATGTTCTGTATGTGTAACCCAAATGTTTGCTCCATCAACTTCAACAGTGACTATGTTGTGTTTATGGATGTCATGCTCCATTAAGAATTGTGGTCAAAACTTTGAAACAATGACATTGGATCAAAAGCACATTACCTGACAAAGGTCAAGAGTCCTGCAGCTGTCAAATGTTTTGAGTCAAGTGTTAAAGAATCTTGTGGTTTTAATGAAACGTTTTCGTCTCCGTTAGTCAGTGTTGAACTGATCTTGAACTCAATGTTATGTTCCATTCATATAGATGATATTTCTGAGATATACTGAGGGTTGTTCAAAACTGTGAATGTTAAAATCTTGAGTGAAGACTAGGGATGTGACGGTGAGGAAATTTTCCAACCGGTTAATAAACTTGTGACAACACCGGTGTTACTGACTAAACCTGATATGTTACAAGAAAAGATGACGGTCAATATGTGTAGCACGCTTACTTTGATCTTTAACGTCAGGTGGCGGTGTGTCTGGCCTCTCCGGTCCAGTTCGCTGTGGGGCCGCAGGGGTCTACCTGGTGCTACTGCGCCGCAGCCACCGGCTGTGACCGCACCGTCCTCCTCACAGCAATCACCTCATTAATGTTATGGTTCCCTTATAGCATTGGATTTAAAGCTGAAATATTGCGCAAAAAATTGCTTTTCGCTTCGACACAAAATCCTCTGCCATCTCTCGGTCAGTTAACTCTCTCTCGTCCTGTGTGTGTGTGTGTGTGTGTGTGTGTGTGCGTGTGTGTGTTTGTGTGAAATATGACACTTGCTACTCTGAGCTGAGAATCCGTACAGAACAGACGCATTCACTTTCAGATTGTAGCGTCTGTCGTCCGACTATCTATTGATGCCGCTGATACGCCAAAATGAACTAAAGGGGGTTTTATTTCTGTAAAATAAAGCAAAACGACGGTGGGGGTGATGGGCAAGTAATGTAATCAGTGTGTGCCCGACCACCGTGTAACACCGGTACCACCGACTAGCCTAGTGAAGACAGTCAGACACTTGGCATGTTGTATACATGATTCAGACAATATAGCTCTTTTATATTCATTTACTCAGTTAACTCTCAGTAACTCAGTTCCTTTTGTTCCTGTTTTCATATTTTTCACATGATCTTTTGCCCAACAGAGAGAATATCTGGTGCTTCAATCACATTGTCAGAATACCTGACAATTGAGGGGAACTCTGTCAACTTAAACTGTGATGCTGCTGGCTCTGTGTTTACCAGAAAGTGGATGAAGGGAGGCGCAGATCTGATCCCGGCTGTAAACATGGCCCTTCACGACAATAACAGAGTGCTGTCTTTTAGCAGTCTGAATAAACAAGACGGTGGAGAATATTCCTGTAATGTCAGCAACCCCCTCAGCAACGATGAAGCTAGTTTCACCATGGTTGTTTACTGTAGGTAACAAACTACATTTGCCGTTCAAAATGATGAGTGCCCTAAAAATAAGTGTTTCCTACTATTGAGATGTGTTGTTTGTAGGTGTGTAACACAATAATTCAGATTTTTAAGTCAATTATTGAACACGTTTTATGTTCTTTATTATCTGTGCTGCTGTAAGAACTTTACAAATATCTATTTTTCAGATGGACCAGAAAATGTTCAAATCAGAGGTCCAAATGAGATTAATTTGGACGAGACCTTAACATTAACCTGCTCTGCTGAGTCCGTACCTGCTATTTACACCTGGATACTGAATGGGAAAAAGATACACTATTCTGCTGTTTATACTAAAAACAACATTGAACCTTCTGACAGTGGAAACTACATCTGTGTAGTGATGAATGATCTTACTTGGAGAATATCAGCAGCAGTCCATGAATTGACTGTAACAGGTACCAAGATGATGTAGATTGCAGATTTTGTTGATACTCTTGAATATTGCAATCAACCCACAATGTTATACCTCTGATAATCTGAAGAGTGGCAGGCTTCCTGAAAATGTTTCTTACAGATTCATTCCACCAACTAAAAGTGGTAGATTTGTAAGTTCATGAGACAGCAATGGCTTGAAATCTAAAACTCCACTTGTTATTTTTTCTGTTTCATTTCAGACGGGAGTTTTGGAGGTCTTTCAGCTGGTGCCATTGCTGGAATAGTTATCGCATGTTTAGTAGTAGTTTCTGCAGTAGCTGGTGGAGGGTATTATATTTATAAAAAAAAGTAAGTGAAAATAGCCTTCATAGTACCAACCAGACATCTCTCCCTTTTTTTATCATGTAATGTATTAATATGTGACTGACTTCAGATTAACCCTAACATTACACAAACCTTACTCTTGTATTTCTTGTATATTCTTATACATTAGACTTATGGTAGTCTAAACAATAAAGAGCAAGAATTTACTGTATTACCTGAATGAAAGTATTAACATATCACTCACTGGAGGTCAATTAACGTTATCTGTTGATCCCATTTATACATTGTTTTTATTTAAAACTGCATAACTTGTGTAAAAATTGAAATACTTAGGTTACAGTTTGAATTTTGATTTGCATCTGGTTGCATGGCCACATTTTAACAATGCTTTATTTCTAATATTTAGAATTGACAACAAAGCTCCGCCACAATCTGATAATAAAGGTTAGTATTTATCTGATTTAATTCATCCGACACTTAAGACTATCATTCTGTATATATAACAACAAAGACAGAATGCAGAATAAACTAAAGTATATCACAATTATACAAATAGTACATGTGAATAATTAGATGTATACATTTTTTTTTGTCTAGAAGTAGAAGAATGTGTGTATGAGAACACATCAACATATGAGAACACAACATATGAGAACTGAACGACCTACTTTCCCTTAAAAGGTGAGTTTGGAACTAATTATTTTGATTTGGTAAAGAAGAGATTTATGTATTTTGAAGGATGAAGCGCTAAGAGGTTTCTGTAGAAAGAATTTTACTTAGTATATCTGAAGAAACTACTACACGACAACATTGACTGATTGACTCATAACTAGGGCTGACAATTGATTAAAATATTTAATTACGATCGCACTATTGTCCATGATCATTTTTATCTGTTCAAAATCTACCTTAAAGGGAGATTTGTTAAGTATTTAATACTCTTATCAACAGGTGAGTGGACAAATAAGCTGCTTTATGCAAATGTATGAATATATTTATTATTGGAAATCAACTAACAACATGAAACACTGACAAATATTGTCCAGAAACCCTCACAGGTACTGCATTTAGCCAAAAAAATATGCTCAAATCATAACATAGCAAACTGAAGCCCAACAGGCAACAACAGCTGTCAGTGTGTCAGTGTGCTGACTTGACTATGACTTGCCCCAAACTGCATGTGATTATCATAAAGTGGGCATGTCTGTAAAGGGGAGACTCGTGGGTACCCATAGAACCCCTTTGAAAATGACCATGATAGTTTTTCCTCTCCAAAATTTAGCGCAAGTTTGGAGCGTTATGTAGCCTCCTTTGTGGCTAGCTAGTATAACATGGTTGGTACCAATGGATTCCTTAGGTTTTCTAGTACAACCTCCAGAATATTGATTGCATTAATGCGTTACAGAAATTAGTGGCGTTAAAACGAATTTGCGTCAATGTGTTATTATTGCGTTAACTTTGACATCCGTAATTATAACATACATTGATCAAAGCCAGAATTCTTGCCACGAGTGACATTACCCTATTTTTCACTTTTTGTCCAGCAGGCCACTTGGAGGACAAAGAACACCAGAACAAGATGACCCAGCCATATTGCCTTATTGATTTGCATGGCTAATGTGTGAGCAAACATTTGCTATTTACTCATCCAGTACAGATTAACCAAAGCATTTCTGCTGCATTTCCTGTTAAATGCAAGTCCGATATTTAGCAGGTGGGTTTATCAGAGCTTTTTTGCTGAAAACCTTATGAGATTGAAAGGGATAAAATACAGTACAAAGTATGTAGGGCTGCAGAGTTGAGTGATAAAGGTTTTAAACTTTGGGCCGTCTTACACTTAATGTAATGTTAATATATGATTATGCTTTTATTAATTGAAAATAGCTATGCTGGCTTTTTTGCACCAAGACAGTTAAGTAAAAAGACATTTCTTGTTCTGCTATTACTAAACAGTGGTGAATGTGTTTACATTTAATTCTGGTGTTTGATAATTGAAGCAATGAAATTACTATTTGTTATGTGCTTTGTGTACTTTCTACATTTCTACAGTGTATATCTAATATTTTATTCTCCTGGTCTCCTATTGTGTAACAATTGTAAACAATGCAATGGAAACATAGCGGGTTGGGATAAGACATTATGCAAAAGATACATCAATATACTTTTAATAAAATAATTTGGAAAAATTGCACAACGAAATTTAATGTTTTCTATGTCATGTGGTTCTAACAGCAACAGTGTATGTAACAGTTTTTTAACGCAACGGTCAAATACTGGCAACTGCCGAAAATAGGTTTAAAGTTGATAGTAATTTAATAAAGCTGTATATAAATCCTCTTAACGTTCACATGAATTGATACATTTGACTTTTCGTCATTTACTGTCTACAAACATATACAAACAATAAAAAAATGATCATGGGTAAATTAAGTTGTGCCTCTGGAGTTTCTTCTTGACTGTTGACTAAGCTTCGTGGACAAGTGAAAGCTAATCATCAGACTCTTTATAAATATAGTCCTATGGTGGCTGTAATTATAGAGACTATTTTCCAAGTAAATACTTAAAATCTCCAAATGTTGAGTTGCAAAATGCTTGAACAGTGAGATATATCCATTGAATCTTCAGAGCACTTTAATACCAAAAGCTGCACTATGCTGCCCTCCTGTGGTGGAACTGTGGTTGTTCTGGCAGTCTGGTGAATAATCTCTATAAACAGATTCTGCATATGAATGTAGAATCTGTACCAAGGGGACAAGATGATATTAAAATGATTATGGCGTGATTTTTGTGGGGATCTGTACCAAATAAAGATGTTTTCTTAAGTCTGTAGATGCATGCTAACATTTAATGATTAGGACAAGACACAAAGCAGCTGAGGCTGATGGGAATGTCGTTAGTTTAGCAGGTATTTGATCATAAACCAAAGTATTGGACAGGTGGAAATGTTGACCTGATGATGTCCCTTGATGAGAAGTCAGGGGATCAGCAAAGGTATTACAATTTACCCTGAGGGGAACATGAAGGTCTGCATCTATCGAATAATGACTTGTCAAGACATTCAACTAAAATCCATACATTTTAACCTCATGATGGTACTAGAGGAAAAAGTCACCAAAGTCATTAGGAAAACATTGTCTGAGAGCCATGAATATCTGTACAAAAAATGGTTAATTTCATCAAGTAGGCCTAGATCTTGAGCTATTTCACAGAATAAGTGAAAAGTTTGATCTGCTGGTGCTGCTAGAGGAAAAGTCAGGGGGTCAATAATAAAGTCTTTAGGATTCATCGTCTGTGCCAAATTTCATGACAGTTCATCAAACAGTTGTTGAGATATTTGACTTAAAAACAAAAATGTCAACCACAGGGTGGCGCTAGAGGAAAACTCATGAGGACCACCAAAGTCACAGGGTTTCATTCTCTGGGCGCCATGAATGTCTGTACTTTCAATTTCATAGCAATCAATCAAACAGTTGTCATTTTAGTCAAGTGATGGACCGACCAACTGACAGTGCCATACAAAGTACATATATGGACATACGATTGATTTGATTATATTAATCAGAAGTATAAAACATTACATGTGCCTTATAAATTAAAAAGAAAATAACACTAATTTCTGAGGGAAATGACTGTTCTTTGATTTTTTGGTCGGATTTTTTTTTTTTATAAATAATGCCTGACAATGACTGATATATTTGACTTCAGGACATCTCTGACTACATACATGCTGAAAATCAAACATTTTTACTGTATTAATTTAGATATTTCCCAAAAAGAAAAGTCCCTAGAAGTGTATAATTCAAATTTTTCCCCTGGTCTAGTGTTACAAAAGGTAACAAAAATTGCAATAAATCGTAATATCGAATCTCAATACTTGTAGAATTGCAATACATATCGAATCGGCACCCAAGTATCGTGATAGTATCGAATCGGGAGATAGGTGTATCGTCCCAGCACTAGTGCACAACATATGTCAATTTAACAGAGCACATCCATGACAGAGGAGCACAACATGCAATCTTGTCCCAATCGTCCCTCAACCCCAAAAGCCCCATCTACAAGCTGGAATTCCATTTATTAAAGGGCACTTCATCCTTGGAGTAATACAAGAAGGTGCTGGAAGTCGGGTTTTATACAGTACTTAGAAAAAAAAAAATGACTCACTTCCATGAGTGAATGAATAAATAAAAGAAGGGGGGTTTCAGGACAACTGTATTAAAATAAATCATGGGTCATATCCCTCTTCCCTGTATTCACCACACCGTGACCATAAAAAACACAGAGCAAATCCATGAATAAACACCTGAAGGTTAAGGCATGTCAAACTGTGAAAGTTGTTGCTAATTGGACGTAATAAAACTACTTCCATTTTTGTAATAATGATTAAACTTTAAATGTTGCTTGTTGCGTACATCATTAATGATCAACAACGGTGCAGGCAAATGAACCTTTCAGAGGTATGATGATGGGTAAAACCCCCCACTGCACAGTACTTCCTTGTACTTCCTTGTTCCTTGTGGGGTCGTAACATACCTTTATATATTGAAATCAGCATACAT
>CAKALU010065395.1:10607-32539 GCA_916700995.1 Hozukius guyotensis
AAACTGCGTGTGATTATCATAAAGTGGGCATGTCTGTAAAGGGGAGACTCGTGGGTACCCATAGAACCCATTTACATTCACATATCTGGAGGTCAGAGGTCAACGGACCCCTCTGAAAATGCCAGTTTTTACCCGCCAAAATTTAGCCCAAGTTTGGAGCGTTATTTAGCCTCTTTCGCAACAAGTGAGTATGACATGGTTGGTACCAATGGATTCCTCAGGTTTTCTAGTTCCATATGATATCAGTATCTTCATTCTATCTTTAAAGCTGAGCCTGCTACAACCTAAAAATCCCAAGTTGCGTTAAAGAAATAAGTGGTGTTAAAACAAATTTGCACAACACGTTATTATCTCCTTAACTTTGACTGCCATAATTTAAACATTATGAAAGACTTGGATATCAACAGGTTTTTGGATATGCGCAAATATCGAAACTCCGACCTTTTCAAGAAGGTGGTTGAAGGAATGAAAGAGGGAAGCTGCGTTCGCACGGTCGAACAAGTCCGCCACCGGTTACGTTAATCGGAGTATGCACGGCTGCATGTAAACAGCAATATTAGTGGAATATTAATTTTCATTAGCCATGTAAACAGCTTAGTCGGAATAATGGTTGGAACTGTATACTGTACTGCAGTCACAGCCAAACAGGCGTGCACTTGCCTGAGAATCTAAATCCCATATAAAATCTGCTGATGTATTATGTGCTCAGGCAGTCACAGCATGGCTTGTTAGGATAAAGTAAACGTTACATTAGCTGTGAGAAAGCTGAGAGACTCCTAATTGCTGAATTTATGAACAACAGCATTGTGCATTTTTTTTTTTTTAAATCCCCTCTTTGAAAACAGTAAATAACTTCTGCCCCCATTAAGTGTTGAGAATACTTCAGGCTGGTACCAAATGGCAGAACACAGACGCCTAATTCAATCAGAAAGCCCTAGGGCGGCCCAGCATGGCTAACTACATCACAGTTAAGCATCTTGATTTTGTCAGAATTATAGAAAATGACAAGTGAACTCGACGTGAACCAGAGAGTCGGGGTGGAATCCTCGTATTGGCATTTCTTAATCTAAGCAGGGCGGTGCCAGGAAATCAATACTTTTCAGCGTGCTCCTTTTTTGCTTGTTTTCTCCCCATGAGTCTGAGGAGAAGGACTCCAAACATCACAGTACAGCAACACAACAACAAACACAGACACCGTACAGTCGTGATGAGGCACACGGCAACATACTCTGTTATAAAAATACAGCTCTTTCTCAGCTTTTCTATTACTATTTCTGTGGCAAAAAAGGATTTATTCAAGTTTCTCACCAAAAACTTAATTTTACGAGATTTACATTTGAACACATCATGGTAACGTTGTAGTTTACCTTCACCCAATAGTCATTTTTACTGAGCAGAGCATGAACACCTCATAATGTAATGTAATGTAATGGCACCTCCTTTAACGTTAGTAGCTCCGTTATTGAACCAAGCGGGACTGTGCTGCCCACCGGCTATTAACAGGTTACTAACTCTCCTCCTGCTGATTTCCACACGGATTTGTTGTTCAGTGTAGCATTATCAGGGAAAAAACAGGGTTTAGTAGTAGTAACGCCATGCTTCTGAGCGCTTTTTTTTTTTTCTCTCTACGCCATGGCTCCGGTCCCGGAGTATGCGTCACTGTGCACGCGTAACTGTCGGAAAGCGTCGAAGAGGAATCGATAAGCAGAGAGGACTACTACGAACCGATTTCTCTATTCACATCTCTAGCGTTTTCCCTGTCCGCCAAAGTGGCGGATGGCCAGACGATTTAATCAGCCACTGCCAACATTTACCTGCATTTGGCGGGTGGCGGGTGCTAATTTCAGAGCCTGAATCTACCTGTCCGGAGTAAAATTGTACTTGCCCTATTACAAATTGTTTTTTTTGTTAGCGGTTATAAATAGGGCTGTCAAGGTTAACGCGATAATCATGTGTTAACGCAAATTCGTTTTAACGGGCCAATTTTTTTTAATGCATTAACGCAACTTGCAGTTTTTAGATTATAGCGGGATTTTAAAGCTAGAGTGGAGATACTGGCATCATATGAAACTAAAAAACCTAAGGAATCCATTGGTACAAACCATGTCATACTAGCTTGTCGTGAAGAAGGCTAAATAACGCTCCAAGCTTGCAATAAATTTTGGCGAGGAAAAACTGTCATGGCCATCTTCAAAGGGGTCCCTTGACCTCTGACCTCAAGATATGTGAATGAAAATGGGTTCTATGGGTACCCACGAGTCTCCCCTTTACAGACATGCCCACTTTATGATAATCACATGCAGTTTGGGGCAAGTCATAGTCAAGTCAGCACACTGACACACTGACAGCTGTTGTTGCCTGTTGGGCTGCAGTTTGCCATGTTATGATTTGAGCATATTTTTTAAGCTAAATGCAGTACCTGTGAGGGTTTCTGGATAATATCTGTCATTGTTTTGTGTTGTTAATTGATTTCTAATAATAAATATATACATACATTTGCATAAAGCAGCATATTTGCTCACTCCCATGTTGATAAGAGTATTAAATACTTGACAAATCTCCTTTAGAGTACATTTTGAACAGATAAAAAAATGTGCGATTAATTTAATTGCGATTAACTATGGACAATCATGCGATTAAATATTTTGAATCGATTGACAGCCCTAGTAAAAACATACCTCGCATTCTGTATGAACACCTTTAGAGATGCTGTGTGACGAAAAGTAGAAAATTTGGCACTGGAATTTCTTCTGTCTGAAACTTATTGATAAGCTTTATTCTTTACAATTCAAACCATAAAGATTCATGACAGCCTAAAAAATGGTTTGCGATGAAAACAGACTTGGGTTTCTCTTCCAATGCAGTCGTTTCCCATTCCTGATACAAACAGGGGGCCATTGGGAGGAAGCAAAACATAGAGCGAAAAAAAAAAACAACAGGACACAAAGGAAAAAGTCGCAGGGACTCCTTTCAGTACAAACAAACTTACTTTTCATCAGGTGCTATTACACGTCCCATTCACATTTATTGGATTGAGTCCATGCAGCATAACCAAGGTGCTGACAGGGGCTGATTACTCCCATAAGTCTCGCGGCCCTAGAGGAGGGGTCACCCAGAGGACAGGAATGCAGAAGGGCCTTCCTGAGGTCCGACACTGACCCGGACTAGAGCCCTGCCCAAAGGATGGCTAACACCCCCCTAACCCTCCCATCTCCACTCTCAACCTTTCCCTCCGCCGTGCTCTGTCTTCTCTTCTCTGGCTCGCTGTCTCACAAAATCCCTGCTTTCCTACAATTCTCCATTTTCCTCCTTTTTTTGGCTCACCATTTAGTTTGTTTCCCTTTTTTAGGAACATTTTAGGTTTATACATTTGAATGTGAAATGCCCCCAAACAGCCATACTGAACTGGAACTATACACCAGCTCAGTGGTTCCCAACCCCCCACAAATCTGACGGGTCACAAGATGATTAAAGGGATAAAAAAAATATTTTTGTTACATAAAATTACTGGCTCTTTACGGAGATTCTCACGGTCTTTGTCAGCAACCGTTTGCTCAGTTTCAGGTGTCATTACACGACCTAAAGCATCGGTTATACTCCCAAACGAGTCGAGGTAGAGGGTCGCCCACCCAGAGCCTGGTTCTGCTCAAGGTTTCTACCCGTTAAAGGGACGTTTTTTTCTTGGGATCTCTTGTTGGGTCTCTAAATTATAGAGTACGTTCTAGACCTGATCTATAAGAAAAAACATCTTGAGATAACTTCTGTTATGATTTGACGCTATATAAAAATAATTTGAATTGAATTGAAACGGAGAGCTGCAACAATTAATCATTTAATTGTCAACTATTAAATCAATCACCAACTGTTTTGATAATCGATCAAATCGGTTTGAGTAATTTTTTTAAGTAAAAAAAAGTCTAAATTCTTTGATTCAACTTCTTAAATGGGAATTTTTTTGGTGTCTTTACTCCTCTATGACTGTAAATCGAATATCTCTGAGTTGTGGACAAAACAAGACATTTGAGAACGTCATCTTGGGCTTTGGGAATCACCGATCGACATTTTTCACCATTTTCCGACTTTTTATAGACCAAAAGACTAATCGATAATCGAGAAAATAACCAACAGAATAATCGACAATGAAAATATTTCTTGCTCCAAGGGGGGGAATGAATCCTTGTCAAAATTTAGCCTAAGTTTGGAGCGTTATTTAGCCTCCTTCGTGACAAGCTAGTATGACCTGGTTGGTACCAATGGATTCCTTAGGTTTCCTAGTTTCATATGTTGCCAGTATCTTCACTCTAGCTTTAAAATTGAGCCCACTAAAATGTAAAAATCGCAAGTTTTGTTAATGCGTTTACGAAATTAGTGACGTTAAATTACGAATTTACGCGTTATTATTGCGTTAACTTTGACAGCCCTAATGAGGTTACATTGCCTTATTATATGGCACCATGACTAACCCTAGCCCTAACAAGCTTTACCTCTTCAAAACCTGAGAAGTAACGGTCCCAAATTTTGTATTTCAAACTTTTCCTCTATGTTAAGAAACAAGCAAAAAGCTGGTGGTTCCAGCTCGTTCTCTATTAGAGGTTTGTCATTCATGAGCCAGCTCAAGGCGCCGGGTCAAGTCCTTTGCCTAAGGCATCTAGAGTCCTTCGGAGGGAGAGTAAGAAGGGGAATAAAGGGACTCATTATCTGTTAGATAGAAAATAGCTTTACTGGCCAAGAAACCTCTGTGAGACTGTCCGGACATTTACAAATTGCATGCAGAATCAACTTCAATCGATATCCAGTCAATACATCATTCCTCAGTATTCTGTTTCCTTGTCTGTCACTGAAATCATTTAACGTCCTTTTTAAATGATGTTGAACCAGTCGAGTACAATGTTGTTGCGAGTGAAACTATCAATCTGTCACTGAGCTGTTTGTTCTTCGTCTGTCTTTTGTCTCTCTTCTCTGTTTTCTGCCTCGGCCCCATACATCCAGCGGTTGTTAATCAGTCGCTGCAGCTCTACAGTGCTGCTGCCGCCGCTGTTCTACAGAACCCAGGAGTACGTGGCTTAGCGCCTTTCAAAGCCGGGCCTGCCTGCATCGGCACAAACAGACAGCGCTAACCCAGCTCCCTCTATGAGAGAACAGCCTCCACACATAAACAACCTTTTGTTCGTGCTCTCGACCAAAAAAAAGAAAGGCTCCACAGTCTACTGGCCTTCCCCCAAGACAAACTCACTCGATTAGAGGGATCTGTTCATGGGTTGTGTGTGCATGGTGGAGGCCAGGAACCTGAAGCCAAATAGAGGGGACTGAAGAAAGCCGCCTCTATGTGACGGCCCTCCAGTCCTGATAATGCTATCTCTTCAGCCTACAACCGCTACACCAACAAGCATGCATCCAGTAGCCGCATGCTCGCTGAGTGTGCTCAGCCTAATGTAATAAATGAACTAGGAGCCGAGTTGTGACCAGAGGCCAAATACAACGCTGTGGCGATACAAAGGGCTCGACCGGGGCAGACGTAATGCAAACACAACCGCTCGGCGTGTATGCCACAGCGTGACGGATCACAGCAGAGACCGCAGGGCTCAGAGCGTCTGTGGGAACCGACACTTCCAAATGTGATCTGGCCATATGATCTCTATATTTACTTGTTTGTGTTTCAGGGACATAGATCAGCATTAAAGTGGCAGTAGGTAGCATATTTTTGGCATCATTGGACAAAAATCCCATAATAACCTTTCAGCATATTGTAATTCAAGTGTTCTGAGAGATAACTAGACTTCTGCACCTCCTCATGGCTCTGTTTTCAGGCTTTAGATAATCCCGTGACGGGAGACTTTGACCAATCACAGGTCATTTCAGAGAGAGAGAGCGTTCCTATTGGCTGTGCTCCCGTCATGTTACCGGAACTTGGCGTTCAAGATGATTCTGAAAACATCTGAGGAGAGAAATAGGCATTAAAGTAACATAATATTCATATTTGATCAGCGCTGCCTAGTTTGACCGTTTGGTCGGAGTTCGCGAGTGATTGACGGCCGGCTCTCATAGACAGCAGAAGGACAGCAGATCTCAGATCAGCTCTTACTGCTTGTTTTCCTCCGGTCTGTGAAATCTTGCAGATGCCGTTAGGAGCACCGGAGGAAACCGAGACACATGATTTTTTTCAGGTTACCTGTTTCATGTACTACTGTCATGATATAGCGACCGTTTTATAAAAATAATATAATTTTTAATCATATTTGCTCCAATCTCGCCTACTTCAGCTTTAAATGATAATTCCAGCCCAGTATTCCTACAAATTACATTCATGTCAGAGGAATGGGCAGCGCATGATCTACATCATTTCCCAAAGTCTAGTGCCACTTTATTTGTAGTTAAAATTGAAACTGTGCACACCATTGATATCGGAAATAATCAGTTATTGCACAGGAAAAGTGTGTAAGCATGCAAGTACGGTAGGTCAAAGCTGAACCAGGAAGTCGGTCTGTGAAATGTGATGGATGGATTTCAACGGAAGTCTGGCTTTTTGTTTGGAAATAGATCTCAGGAGTACACTTGGTAAGCACAGTGTTATTGTTACTGATGATGGCCAAAACTACCAAAATAAGAGCCCAGTTGCAATAAACCTGAATCATCCCTCCAATATATTCTTGCAGTCACTTTTCCAGAATGTCAGACAGCAACTACTTGCAAATTAAACACAAGTGTATGAGTGTGTGCACATTGCTTGTATGCACTCATGTGTTTGTCTGTGCCTTCCCATTGATGCCTCCATGTTTCTTCCATCTCTGTGTGTATTTCAGAGCCGGTGCTGCATGTTGTGGAGTATCCGTAGCCCATTTAGCAGAGTAAAGCGCATTGGCTCTCTATGAATGAGAGCGAACATCCGTCCAACTTATCTCTGAGTGCAGACTTGGGCTCTCTGCCTCATAATTACAGGTTCATGCACACAACTCGCGGACACACATTAAATGGCTTCTTTGTGGGTAGCTTAAGAATACCACTCGTTTCCCAGCCCTCCTTTTTTTTCCATTTCTGAGTCCAGATGAAATGAAAACTGGACTTTGCTCCTCGTTTTGCTGCAGCTCTATTTGCATTGCCACTTACTGTATAAGACTCTTATAAAAAACCTCAGTTGCAACAGCAGGACAGACTTCCTGTGATCATTTATCTGAATCTGAAGCCTCGGCCATATTCCACAGTGTTTGCATCCTTCTGCAGGGCATAAACCTGCAGTGTGCGGTAAAGCTTCCTATAGATGTGAACCAAATTTAGCACTGGAAAGTTCACGTTGGCCTGTGTTTGACTCCTGGATCTCCAGCTCCACCCCGCTTCTCCCTGCCCCCACATCCCTTCCTGTGATGAAATCTACTCCTCATGGTTAGTTTTTCGGAGCCCCTCCTCCACTCCCTTACCACCCACCACCACCAAAAAAAAGAAGCGATCTTTGAAGCGAGCCGCATCTCTGCTGGCCCTGTCGAACAATGAGATGCTCTCCGGCTGCTTTGTGCTGCGGGCCTCTCAATGCAAACAGAGCTCTGAGAACTGCTTTTTCATTGTCTCATCTTCAAGGGGTAATAAATAAGAGCCGGGACAGCTAGACAAGCTGCTACAGGGCGAGAATAAGAATGCCGCTGTTAAAAAGGCCGGCTTTCAATCAAAGTCCATTCAAAGAATAGTTGGGGTTTTGTATTGACGCATGTTGTGCCTATTAATGAACATACAAAAGGAGCCATTTTCTTGATTTACCGGCGGCTACCATGGAGAATGCACTGTGACCACAGGCAGGGGAGGCCATACGTTAAGAGGTGTGTTTGGGATATTTACTAGGGGTGGGAAACAAAATCGATCCACCTATGTATCAGGATTTTGAAATCAATTTGTTAATGCCAGTGAGTCTACGCTTAAGTAGAAGGAAGTTACCGCTTTTATTGTTGTAGTCTGAGTAACGTGACGTCATATCCGTTCCGTATCCGTCAAGCAAAACAAACTGCAGCGAGCCGAAACTAGAAAGTAGAAAACGGTGAAGGATCGGCGTGGGTACGACCTGCACCCTCACATTTTAAATCCAACGTGGTAAACACTACACATCCAGTAAAGTATGGAAACACTTTGGGTTTCACACTTTGACAGGAAAAGCAGAGCTAGACATCACGGCTAAAGCTGCGTGCTAACTCTGTCACGGACAGGAAACGTTATCGTATTGCGGTAACATGCGGTCGAGCCAGCAGCCGTCACTCTCATCTCCGTGGTCAAATGGGCCGACGCTACAACTGTAGAGCACCCATATACTGACATTTATGTTAAATGCATTCAAACGGCCCCGATGGAGCTGACCATGGATGTATAAAGAGAACGGAGCTGACGGGAGAGCTAGAGACGGACTTGGAGAAGTTAGAGGAAGTATACATGTGTGACTGTCCAGTTTTCAAAATAAGGTGTTAACAAAGAGAACTGTATATACAAAATTCATATATGTAAATAAGTTTGATTTGATTATATTCACCAGAAGTATAAAACATTACATGTCCCTTATACATTAAAAAGAAAATACCACTAATTTGTGAGGGAAATATCTTTATTCTTTGATTTTTGGGTTGCTGGAAAAAAATGTAATAAATAATTCCTGACAATGACTGATATATTTGACTTAAGGACATCTCTGACTACATACATGCTGAAAATCAATTAATTGAGATATTTTCCACAGTAAAAGTCCCTAGAGGTGTATGATTTTACTTCTTCTCCATGGTCTAGTGTTAAAAAAGGTAACAAAAATCGCAATAAATCGTAATATCGAATCACAATACTTAAAAATCGCAATACATATCGGATCGCCACCCAAGTATCATGATAGTATTAAATCGGGAGATGGGTGTATCATCCCAGCCCTAATATTTACCTCTGACGAAACACCAGCATCGCTTTAAGAATCATACCATTTTGTTTGTTGACGAAGAAGTCAATTTATTTTCCAAAAAAGTAATCTAAAATGAGCTTGGATTCAGTCCCAGCAACAATCTTTTCCCTGTTATCGAGCAGATCCTCATGGCGCAGAAAAGCCCTCGGTGTGCCCACAGGTGCGAGGCGATGAAATCATATCAATAAACTACAGTAAGCTCTGTAATCAAGACAGCTCGGATCACAGGTTGCTTATTGCTTCGGGGAGTAAACACCATAAGATCCAAATTGAAGCCTTCCCCAATTAGTTTTGCTCAGTTTTTTAAATTTTCCCCTCGCAGGCTCTTACAGACTATTATCATTCATGTATCGACATCGTTTGGCTTGGAGGAGATGAAGCATCTTGACAACTCGAGAGTGAAGCGGATTGATGGTGGGCTCGCAGTAAAAGAGTCAGGGAGACCGAGCCTCTCATTAAACAGCTCCAGATGTGTGCCAGATGTCGGGGGGTCTCTCCCATAAAAAGAAAACCCCTCACCATAAAAAAAACCCCATGGCCGATGTGATCACAGTGGGTAACCGGTGTTGCTTGCAGCGGCTCGGGCACCTTTCCAAAACTCCAGACAAACGGTAGATCATGTCGTAAACACGTTTCAGGCTATGTGTGGAATGTGCGGCAGCATGTATGCAAGAGGATTCTCCGAGCGCTACATGGGGAAAAAGGTGGGGGCGGGTGGCGAGGAGACTCCTCGCAATGTGAACTATGGTTGAACTGTGGGAGGGAGTGCACTGAAAGGTTGGAAACAGTGGGGGTAAAAAAACTCCCAGCCCCTTCTTCAATCAGTCATACGGCCCCGACAACGGTCTAGTTTTTAAGACATGCATTGTCGATGACCAATAATCTTCCTTGTTCTCATCACATTCAGCCCTCGGTGAATGAAGACACGCCGCCTCTCGCCGACAGTAGATGAAAAGCATATTGTATTTTTGTAAATGCTTGGAACCTGTTGAAAATAGCTGTTAGGGTACACCGTGAGATGTAGTCCTTGCTCTCCTCCTCGTAGGTCTGGGACGATTCACCTATCTCCTGATTACATACTGTTACGATACTTGGGTGCAGATTTATTATCTATTGTGATTTTTACCATTTATTGCGATTTTTGTTATATTTTTTAACACTAGACCATTCGAAAAAGTTAAATCATACACTTCTAGGGACTTTTACTTTGGTAAATATCTAAATTAATAAATTAAAAATGTTTGATTTTCAGCATGTATGTAGTCAGAGATGTCCTGAAGTCAAATTTATCAGTCATTGTAAGGAATTATAATTTTTTTTGCAGCAACCCAAAAATCAAAGAATAAAGACATTTCCCTCACAACTTAGTGGTAGTTCCTTTTTAATTTATAAGGGACATGTAATGTTTTATACTTCTGGTGAATATAATCCAATCAATCTTATTTCCATATATATCAGTTCCCTTTGTTAACACCTTATTTTGAAAACTGGATGTAGTCACACGTTTACTTCCTCTAACTTCGCCAAGTTCGTCTCTAGCTCTCCCGTTAGCTCCATTCTCTTTATACATCCATGGTCTGCTCCATTGGGGCCGTTTGAATGCATTCAACATAAATGTCAGTATATGGGTGCTCTACAGTTGTAGCGTCGACCCATTTGACCACGGAGAAGAGAGTGATGGCCGGCTTGACCGCACGTTACCGCGATACGATAACGTTTCCTGTCCATGACAGAATTAGCATGCAGCTTTAGCCGTGATGTCTATAGCTCTGCTTTTCCTGGCAAAGGTTGGAAACAGTCGGGGTAAAAAAAACTCCCAGCCCCTTCTTCAATCAGTCATACGACCCCAACAATGGTCTAGTTTTCAGACATTTCAGGCATTGTCAATGACCAATAATCTTCTTTTTTTGTTTTGTTCCTGGAGCCTTGTTCTCATCACATTCAGCCCTCGGTGAATGAAGACACGTCGCCTCTCGCCGACAGTAGATGAAAAGCATATTGTATTTTTTGTAAAGGCTTGGAACCTGTTAAAATAGCTGTTAGGGTACACCGTGAGATGTAGCTCCTCGCTCTCCTCCTCGCTCTCCTCCTCACCTCTCTTGGCGGAGCGGCTGGCGAGTTAGATCCATTCATTTGCCAGCCACTTGAGTGCACATTGATTTTCAATCCAGAGGGTTAGCACATGGTGTAATGAGAGAAGTCTGCATTATTCATACTTTGCCAGGGCTAGAAACCGCATGTGACCTAAATACCCTGCGATGGATTCTAAAATAACAACAGGGAAACACTGACAGACCGTCAGGCAGACAGCGACTTGAAATGAGCGAGGTAGACAAAGGAAGGGGTAGCGAAAGAGGGGGGGGGGAGAAAAAAAAATAATATGAATGTGTAGGTGTGCATTCGCCAAGTTTGGGAGCAAAACTGACAGCTGAGTCTCTTTTAAGATTGGTTGCTGTGCAGACATGTTGGATCCGTCTGCACAGAGACCGCACGTGCGCAATGTATGTCCATGCATTTATATCGTGTAGCGTCTCTCAGGCCTGACTCACTGCTGCACAGATGGGTTTTATTACAAGGGAAGGAGGAGTAAGCTTGAATACTGTCTGACACCAGCTCATGCATCACTCTCTACGTGTGTCTGCTGCTTTAAAGGTGACATGCAGCAATTTCTTTTTTTTAACATATTACGTAAGATGTGATGGAAGACACAAAAGTGACCTCCAGTTAGTGATCATCTTAAAGAAAACAGCCTTCACTGTCAGACAAAAATGTTATTTGTCCAAGAAGTGATGGATGTGAATAGAATTTTTCTATCAGTTCACTTTTTCAAAACTCTTCACACAGTCGGCACAACAGAAGTCGATGTGGATTAAACTGTGGATCATCGCTGTCAAAGTTAACGTGATAATAACGCGTTAATGCAAGTTTTGCGCAAAATTTTGGTGAGGAAAAGCTGGCATGGTCATTTTCTAAAGGGGTCCCTTGACCTCTGACCTCAAGATATGTTGATGAAAATGGGTTCTATGGGTACCCACGAGTCTCCCCTTTACAGACATGCCCACTTTATGATAATCACATGAAGTTTGGGGCAAGTCATAGTCAAGTCAGCACACTGACACACTGACAGCTGTTGTTGCCTGTTGGGCTGCAGTTTGCCATGTTATGTTTGATTTTTGTTATGCTAAATGCAGTACCTGTGAGGGTTTCTGGACAATATATTGATTTCCAATAATAAATATATACATGTACATACATTTGCATAACAAGCATATTTGCCCGCTCCCATGTTGATAAGAGTATTAAACACTTAACGAATCTCCCTTTACGGTACATTTTGAACAGATAAAAAATGTGTGATAAACTGTGATTTATTATGGACAATTATGCGATCAATCGCGATTAAAAAGGGGTATTCAAATGATGGGTCCCAATAAAGGCTGGATGAGAGGTTTATCTGTACTACAATAATATTTCATATGATAAATTCAGCATAATGTCCATTTCCACAGTACTAAGTCCATCAGTGTGACAACAGAGTCATGTCATATTCACCACTCTGCTGTTCTGAGTTTTTTCATCCACTGATTAATTCAAAATTGCTTCTTTGATGTTTTTTCCATTGTGTCAAGCTATTGTTATTGAACTCAACACTTCCTGCAGATGCATTCACATTAAAACCTACCAAAAAGTTACTGACTTCCTCCTCTCTAACAGAAATACTGTTTATTTATTAACTATTTCTAGTTGCTTTGTCCACTTGGTTGTTCTTTTTCGTCACTATTGAGCTACTGACAATGACACAGTGTAGATAGTTTGAATAAAATCTCTCTACAGTGAGGTCTGTGGATTTAACAAAGTGAATGGGACACTGTTGAAAGTCTGCTTTTTCCTCTTACATTAGTACACGACATCTTTCTATCAGGGATGCACGATGATATTTGCACGCCATCGGTATCGGCAGATGAAGGCTTAAAAATTAAATATTTGCCTGATATCGGATTTCCTCCACTATAACGATACGATAAGATGACGTGTATACGAACATGATGACGAACCGTTGACGAAGCAGGTGCAAGAACAAACATGTCTGTGGTGTGGAGTTGTTTTGCAACTCGTGAAATAGGTGACATTCGCCCTGGTTGTTACATAAAAATAATTATGGCATGTTTTAAATGTAAGTTTTCTTATTTTACCCAGTGAATGTGCACATTTGGAAAAGCATTGTATTTTATTTCTGCATCTGTCAGTGGACCATCACGGTAACAGTAAGCATAATAATATGTTAATCACTGCAGGAGAAACTTGATGTTCTCTGCAGTTAGATGGAAAAAAATATGTGCATATATCGTTATTGGCATAGGCAATCAGCCAAAATGTAGTAGTAATAGTTGGAAAATATCGGCATATTGTGCATCCCTACTTGCTATGACACCTATTTTGAATGTTATCAACTGATTGAATGGTCATTATCAGCGGTTATCACTACCATTCTAATGCTTCAGATGGGCCAAACTACCCCTACCACTTTGTGAAAGTGAAAGTGAAACTTAGCATTGTGGATTTAGAATTGCTCTGCTGACAAAGACATGATTTGAGAAAAAAAAGAGCACTTTTCGAAACTGTTGTTCATACTGTAAATACTGCAATTACTCCTTCTCTGCATTTTTTTAACTATACTCTTATACTTATTTTTATATGTGAAATTATTGAACACTAATATTTAAATTGTACTGGTGATTTTTGTATGGTAATATTTGTACATTTTTAATGTCTTTTGGGTGTGTTTTATGTAAGCCTTTATAGGTTTCTACCACACCCTCACACGTCATTTATATTTCTTTGAATTGTATTTTAATGTCCTTTTATATGTGTGAAACACATAAACATAAACTACTTGGTTAGGTTTAGGAAACGATCGTGGTTTGGGTTCAAATAAGTACTACGTAAGTTACTTAACAAAAAGTATGATAAAATAAGTTGACACACGTGACACAGACAGCGGTCTGCAGGATGAAAGTCCTGTGTTTGTTTGACTCATCCACCTCCCCCGACCGCCACCCCAAGCGGACTTTGTTTCTCTTTATACTACGTCACCTGACTACCTCCTTTGCTCCAATCATAATTACTGCGGCCACTTAGTGGTCGGCATTGTATTCTTGTATTCGTAGCAGTGATCAACCATGTGAATAGATGAAAACAGCCTCCTGAGCCTACTATTAGAGGCTGATAACCACCCGATAACGCCCATGTAGCTTTACTGCAAATTGACCTCAGAAACATTCATGCGCTACCTTCAAATACGCGCCTGCAGCTCACAGGACGCTCTCTCTCTGCTGGAGGCCGGATGCTGCCGGGTGGATTTCAGGGAGTGAGACAGACAGAAACATTTCCCGGGCGATGGGGCAGGAAGCATCTCTGTATAAAATGAGGCGCGTGTCGACGTTCCCCTGTCAGATGAAGGCTTTGATAATCTGTTGGGGTCTTGTGCAGGTAGGACACTGACAGGTTGGAAGAACCCCTCAAGGCCAGATGGGAGGAGAGTATGGGGAGGGGATAGGACAGATGGGGAGAGGCTGGTAGTGTGTGAATGACAGGATCTATTAACCAGCTCGCTGACATGCCTATGTGATGCTTTTTTTGTACTGTTTTACAATCTGCTGATGGCGCCTGTGCTGGGTTGAGCTGGTTGTGATTTAGTTTAGCTGACCAATATTCTGGTTTTAAAGGTCCCATATTGTAAAAAGTGAGATTGGCATGTCTGTTATAGTATAAAGCAGGTCTAAGTGCTATATAAATACCGTGAAAGTATTGAAACGTTCAATATACTGAGAAATACGCACAGCCCGTATTCAGATATTGTGCGTTTGAAACAAGCAGTTAGGATTTCTGTCCTTTTGTGATGTCACAAATATACAATATTTAGACCATTACACGGTTTTAAACGTAAACATTCTTAATGTGTCCCAGTTTATTTCCTGTTGCAGTGTATGTGAATGACATCAGCTGACAGGAAGTAAACATGGACAAAAATTGTTGCCTAGCAACGCAATTCCATTGCAATTCCGTTGAAATGAGCTAAAACGGAGCGTTTCTGACAGAGGGTAAATACAGGTATATCCAGGCAGACAGTATGAGGAAATTAAAGGGATTTTTGAACGTTACAGCATGTAAACATGTTCTAGTAGAAACACAAAATACAAGTATGAACCTGACAATGAGCATAATATGGGACCTTTAAACTGGTTTTACTGGAACACTATGAATAGCTTTGAGCCATAGACTGTATAAAAGAAGTGGATATAGTCACCGTGACGTCACCCATTGGTCTGTGGACTGCAGTTTTGAAGTTTGTAGTTCTAACTTTCAGTAAGATATCATTGTATAAGGATACGTTGCATCGTGTAGGAGGTTAGTGTTGAATATGTAGCCTGTTTTTGGAAAGAGGATGTTACAAAACAATATTTCTTGATTACAATTCTTCCTTTGTCTATATTTATTCCTTTTATCTCTCTCATACATACACATTCTCCCACACTCGTGCACCCCCTCAGTGATGTTGACTGGGTCGCTGGAGATCCCAGGAGGTTCGTGGTGTTTGCAGTTAGAGTTAATTTTCCTTTGTGAATCCCCCAGCGGAGGTAGAAGGCGGCAGGCACGGCGAACCGGACCGCTGACCCAACAACGGCAAGTGTTTGAGCGTGTCCCGCGGGGACGCTGCGACGGCCCACGTCGTTCGTGTGAATCCACAAATCCCATTCAACAGCGGCGCTCATTACCTCGCTGTTTGTTTCATCTGATGTCAGACGTGTTCAGACGGATCTGCATCAGACAGCCTCATATTCATTCTGTTGTCTCTAATGTTGTGAAGAATACAGTCTCTGCTTTAGTCTATTTCACACACCAAAGGATGATCAAGGAGAAGACGGCATCTGTACTCTTTTTATCTACTTTTTGTTGTTGTATTTTTTTATATTTATCGTTGCTGCGTGTTTGATGTCTACTGTACACTCTGTCCTGCCCCAGTCAGCGAGGTCACATTGTATTAATGCATTGATATTCTCTTCATCTTGCTTTCAACTGCAGGAACTGACTTTGTGCAATGGTATTTTTAAACACAAAAGTGTTTTGATGTGGTTCTGCTATATGTATACTTATGAAGACACAATCAACTGTCCCTTTGATTGAAATCTGTGATGTTACTCAGTGATTCCCAACGTCAGGGTTGGGACCACAGATGGGGTGACAAGATGAATCAAAGAGGGGTAGGTGATCTGATGACCAGATAAGGTAAAATAAAGGAATCATTTCTCTTCTAATTTTGTTTTCTTGTGAAATATTGTACAGTTTTTCCTCTTCAGGCCTCTACAAATGAATCTACAAAACAGTCTACGAGAAAATCACTCTTTAGCCTCATCCACACCAGGAACGTCAGGAGCGCATGGCAGCTGCATTACCTGTTGTTTTTTATTTCGGCGTCCATGTTAACAGGTTAGAGCAGCCACACTGCCCTGCAGTGCGTCTCTGCTGCGTCTCTTCTAGAGAATAGAGGTCTCGCTGTATATTGACATCATACCAGCAACATTACTACAGTTTTGATGTCTATTTGTAGAATATGTTATGGAGATGAAAAAAAGTAAAGACTCATTTTTAAATCAACACTTCCTGCTTTCATTTCAAAATAAAAGCCCTCAAGCGTTTTTGCTATGGACAGAATTCCTTCATTTGTTAACACGAGGCTTTTATTCTAAAATATGTGCCGGACAGTGTTGTAGAACATGCAGTGACTTGGAGAGCTCCATGAATGAATATAGTACCGGGTTTTAATTGTGGATTATTACTATTATTTACAAATGACCACACATTTCTTAACCTTTCTCTGTCTAAAATAAATATAAATGACATTTATAATTAAATGAAATGGCCATTATGAAATGCAAACTCTATGTAGAAAGAAAGGGCTGACAGCAGCAGCAGACACGCAGCTGAAACGCAGCTGGTGTGAACACCTGACGCGTGAATCACGCAGCCACCATGCCACGCAGCCGCCACGCGCTCCTGACAACACCCAAGTGTCCCAGGCGTTTGAAATGCTCTCAACTTATTAGTAAACAAGGTTGGGAACTATGGTGTAACCAAATACTGTAATTTTGCTGGTATTGAAATGATGGTGTCAATGAAGCATGGTCCCTAATAAATGACAGACAGGGATGAATGAGGGTTTGTGGGGGGAAGTCACCTAATGGCTCACATTTTAACTTCAGTATAATATATATTTCCACAGCACTACTTCAGTACAACAGAGTTATGTCACACTCACCACTCTGCCGCTCTCACTTTCTCTTTTTAAGAAGTATTCTCATTCACTAATAAAAATCACATATTTGGCCTTGTGTCATTCAGTGTTAAGCTACTCAATGAAACTTTACACTTCCTGTAGATGTTCCGCATTAAAATCCAACTAGAGAACTGGAGGGCGATTCATTTTCATGTCATTTAGAAACATATAACCCAATAAAACAATACACATTCCATACACTTTTCATAGTCCATAAAACACACTCAGATCTGCATATCTTATGACTGTAGAGTAAATTTATCCTTGTGACTGGGCTCAAACTGGTCATCTTGTCCTTTTGTGGTGCCAAACATAACACTAATTGTCTTAAATTTTCATCTCCGTAGATGTAAATATATTTTTTTGTGATCATTTTTTATTTTTTTCGCGTTTTTTGCTGTTTATTCTGTGGATGGTTGGGTCAAACAAACACAGGTCTTTGACCCAGGAGATGGCTGTTTGTGTCCCGTGTGAAACCAAGTTGACATTGACATATTTTACCTTACTTTTGTTACGTAACTCACGTACGAGGCGTTAGTTAAGAAGCTTAGTTATTTTACATAACGTACTTATTTTAACCCAAATCACGATCTTTTCCTAAACCTAACCAAGTACTTTTGTTGCCTAAACCTAACCAAGTAAACCTAAAAGCTAAGTAAACCTAGTTTATTTTGAAAAGACACTGTATGCATGTAACAAGCAGAAACTATACGTTTCCTGTGAACACAGAAGTTTATTTTTGAAAAGACAATTTGCATGTAACAAGCGGCAACTGACACGCTGTCCCTGACACGTCCAAAAGTGACGCCAGATACGTAGAGCGTCTTAGGTCATAGGCGGTATTTGATGAGTTGGAAGTGAGAATGTGTTGATGGATGAGATGATAGGTGATACAGAGATTTAGAAATTCAACGTTTCATTTTTGGCTTGTGTCTAATTTAATAAATGAGGCAATTTCCCGACAGGCATAAAAACTCTGCTCAACAAAAACAACAAATATTGAAATTGACTCCGTGTATTGTGTCTATTTACACTTCAGAGTTCGGCAGCACACCTGAGCTCCTCCTCAGTGGGGGGAAGAATCCCCCCTGGGTGAACCTGCCTGCTGGTTTTCATGTCAGAGCAGATTTCTGAGGCGTTGAGAGGGAGGAAGGGGAACGAGAGGGAGTAAATATGTGGAGCTGAGAGTTGAATACAGCAGAGCTCAGGCTTAGGCAACACAAACCAGACTGTGTCAAAGTATTGCTACAGTAGTGGGAGGCACTTAGTGAGGAAATAATCCAGCAGCTATCTGGATTACTCACTGTTGTCTGAGATGGTTATCATCATGTTCTGTCGCTTAAAGATTTGCAATGCTTCTCAACACACACCTCTGTGTTTTAGAGTAGACTAGTGCTATTGAACAAAGATATAAAAAAGAGTTGCAAAAATCTAAATTTTCAACGTTCAGAAAATAATATCTATTTTTTCATACTGTTATATAGCTACTGGCAGCTACGGGCGTGGCTTAGGTGTATGTGAGGCGAGACAGAGAGGCGACTGTTCCTTCTAAACGGGGTGCGCTGCTCTGAGGTTTCCAGTGCACATGTATAACTAAAATCATAATAACACACTTTTATACAAAAGTCTGTATTTAAACTATTTAAAAAAGATATATTTTTTTGCTACTTAGTAGGCCACATTCTCTTTAAACCTGGTATTTGTGCACAGTTGCAGATAAAGATCACATATATTACAAGTATTATTATACTATTTCTAGAATTTGTTTCCAGCGGTGGCTGCGTAGGAGGATTGTTTCCGACTCAAAACATTTCCAATAACTCCAGAGCGTTTGTAAAGTCCAAAAGTCAAAGCGGCGGGGCTTCGAGGAAAATAGATTGGGAACCACGGGCCTAGTTGATCGTCTTGGCTTGAAATCTTGTGTATTGAGTCTGTGTAAGACTTCAGCATAACACTGGAGCACAAGGTAGGGGGAACCCCGATTGCCACCGAGCATTTCGCACACTCACACAAGACCGTAGTATCGATAAGCTCCGACGTTAACAGTTCTGCTGTCGGTATTCAAGAAATTAAGTAGGAGCGGCAGGAGTACTCACCGACTGGCGAGGGCGTGCTGCCGCTGCTGGACGGCTGCTGGATCTGCAGCCTCTGTGGCGATGGCGGCGGCAGCTGCGGCAGGGAGCTGATGATCGACGGGAAGAGGAAAGGATACACACCGGGCGTGTAGCGCCTCATCTGGACCAGCGGGGGACTGCTGCAGGGCTGGGCGCGGCTGGCGGTCTTCATCACAACGAAGGGCGAACGGTGCACTGAGCACTGAGCGAGCTGAGGCTTGGCGAGGCTGGGAGGCCATCGGGGTGAACCCTGGCTGCGGTTAGTGTGTCTGGAGCAGGTGTGGTACCACCTCAGCACTCCAGAGATGCATGGTGGTGGAGTTTAGGGTCAGTCGAGTCGACTCAGAGGCTCGATCCGCTAACACTGTAACACAGACACACACATTAACTATGAGTTAGTTACATCTCTGTAGTTCTTCAACAATAGATTACGATTGAAACTGTACATACTCGTGAATAAAAACACAGGCATTATCATAAGAAACCCATGGGGATATCACTAGGTGTGACACTGTCAATTCGTATTTGTCTGTTGCTCTTTTCCTGCCGTCGGGGGAGTCCTCGAACGTGTCTGTTCCAGATCGACCTCTCATTGGCTTGTTTGAAACATGGCTGTTCATATGTTTTATCATTTTATTGTTCTATTACTGCTCTCACTGCCCTTAGATCATTTTTATAGTATCACACATCCCTTAGCCTACGAGACTCTATAGTTGATATTGTACTTTGATGGACAGGGGAAACGCTACGGATGAGAATAGAGAACCGGTTCCTAGTTGTCCGATTCCTTGGCATCTCATACCTCCATGAGTATCGATTCCTCGAGCTATATTTTAACGTGGGGGGGGGGTCTATGGAGATTGACTCGCTTTTGGAGCCAGCCCAAAGTGGCCATTTGAGGAACAGTTGACTGTTTTTGTCACTTCCGCCTTGGCTTCATTTCTCAGCACCAGAGGTCACCGCTTGGTTTAGAGGGAAATATCTTAACAACTACCGGATGGATTGCCATACAATTTGGTACAGACAATCATGTTCCCCAGAGGATGAATTGTAATAACTACAGTCATCCCTTAAAAATTTCACATCTATGTTTATTTGCTAGACAGTCTTCTTCTTCCCTGTAGTTGCTGGCCATGTCTTAGTACTGTATCTTGCTTCATAGACCATATTCACAGCTGACATTTTATATCTATATATATTGGAAGCCATTGGCAGGAATGTGTATGTGTGTCCTTATGCACGTGCACAAGACAAAAAAAAAAAAACTGCTTCATAGCTCTAGTAGAGGTTTAAAACTCCACAGGGTACCTTTAAGGCAAATCAACAGTGGTCTCTGGCATGAAGTTCACCAACCCATCCGTCACATCCTCTCTGTCCACCTTGTTATGTAACAGACAGGCTATGGCTCCTTTAAATGTATGCACCTTTTGATTACCTGATTGGTTGTGAACTAGGGCTGTCAAAATTAACGCGATAATAATTAACACAAATTCGTTTCAACACCACTAATTTCTTTAACGTAGTTGTTTTTATGGAGGTTGTAGTGTTCTCAGTTTTAAAGCTAGAGTGAAGATACTGGGCTCATATATAACTACAAAAACCTAAGGAATGCCCACTTTATGATAATCACATGCAGTTTGGGGCAAGTCATAGTCAAGTCAGCACACTGACACATTGACAGCTGTTGTTGCCTGTTGGGCTGCAGTTTGCCATGTTCTGATCTGAGCATATTGTTTTATGCTAAATGCAGTACCTGTGAGGGTTTATGGACAATATTTGTCATTGTTTTGTGTTGTTATTTGATTTCCAATAATAAATATATACCTACATTTGCATAAAGCAGCATATTTGTCCACTCCCATGTTGATTGAGTATTAAATACCTGACAAATCTCCCTTTAAGGTACATTTAGAACAGATACAAAATGTGCAATTAATTTGCGATTAATCACGACTAAAAATTTTAATCGATTGACAGCCCTAATATATACTTCCATGGCTGCTTTAAATTTATGAAGGTCACAACATGTCTTTCCTTATAGAAACAAAACCGGTTGCTTTTTTGACTGTGAACACGTACAGATACTTGACCTTGCTGCAAAGACAGGCAACTTGTTGATAGATCAGGAGAGAAAAAAACTCAAACCTGTACACAGTATAACACTACGAGCTCAGTTCAGTAGCTGAAACTGATAACTCCCAGGTTTCAAGGATTTCCCAAGATCTTTCCGGCAGACACATTGTCCTCATAAATCATCGGCAGTTCACCTCCGGCGTCCACCCAGACTCTCCTCACATCGAGGTAGCCGCTCGGGGGTTGCCGATGAAGACGAGCGGGGTGGAGCTGAGGTGCGATCGGTCGTCACCGCTGAATTCTGTTTAACAGAGTTACAAACCGCTACGGCATAATGGTGCTCATAACGCTCTAATCTGCTGTCAGGGGGCCATTAAAGTGATCTGTAACCACATGTGGTAATTAACGACCACTAGATAGCGTCTTGCCGCTGTGCTGCATGCCACTGAGGAAGGTAGAGACGGAGGTGAGGTGAGAGGAGAAAGGACAGGGA
>CAKALU010065395.1:32559-58199 GCA_916700995.1 Hozukius guyotensis
GGAGATTGACTCGCTTTTGGAGCCAGCCCCAAGTGGTCATTTGAGGAACAGTTGACTGTTTTTGTCACTTCCGCCTTGGCTTCATTTCTCAGCACCAGAGGTTGCCGCTTGGTTTTGAGGGAAATATCTTAACAACCACCGGATGAATTGCCATAAAATTTGGTACAGACAATCATGTTCCCCAGAGGATGAATTGTAATAACTACAGTCATCCCTTGTAATTTCACATCTATGTTTATTTGCTAGACAGTCTTCTTCTTCTGCTTCTTCTTCCCTGTAGTTACTGGCCGTGTCTTAGTACTGTATCTTGCCGCATAGAACATATTCACAGCAGATATTTTATATCTATATCTATATATATATAGATATATATATTGGAAGCCATTGGCAGGAATGTGTATGTGTGTCCTTATGCATGTGAACAAGACAATCAAAACTTGAACCCACTCGTAAAATAAAAACTGCTTCATAGATCTAGTAGAGGTTTAAAACTCCACAGGGTACCTTTAAGGCAAATTAACAGTTGTCTCTGGCACGAAGTCCGCCAACCCATCCGTCACATCCTCTCCATCCACCTTGTTATGTAACAGACAAGCTATGGCTGCTTTAAATGTATGCACCTTTTGATTACCTGATCGGTTGAGCTAGGGCTGTTAAAGTTAACGCGATAATAACACGTTAACGCAAATTTGTTTCAACACCACTAATTTCTTTAACGCAGTCGGTTTTTCGGAGGTTGTAGCGGGCTCAGTTTTTAAGCTAGAGTGAAGATACTGGGCTCATATAAAACTAGAAAAACCTAAGGAATCCATTAGTGCCAACCATGTCATACTAGCTGGCACGAAGAAGGTTAAATAACGCTCCAAACCTTCGCTAAATTTTGGCGAGGAAGTCATGACCATTTTCAAAGGGGTACCTTGACCTCTGACCTCAAGATATTTGAATGAAAATGGGTTCTATGGTACCCACGAGTCTCCCCTTTACAGACATGCCCACTTTATGATAATCACATGCAGTTTGGGGGCAAGTCATAGTCAAGTCAGCACACTGACACACTGACAGCTGTTGTTGCCTGTTTTGCTGCAGTTTTCCATGTTATGATTTGAGCATATTTCTTATGCTAAATGAGGTACCTGTGAGGGTTTCTGGAGAATATTTGTTATTGGTTTGTGTTGTTAATTGATTTCCAATAATAAATATATGCATACATTTGCATTTGAACAGATACAAAATGTACAATTAATTTGCAATTAACTACGGACAAACATGCGATTAATCACGACTAAACATTTTAATCGATTGACAGCCCTAATATATATATATATATATATATATATATATATACAGTATATATAATTTCCACCTTGTTATGTAACAGACACTTCCATGGCTGCTTTAAATTTATGAAGGTCACAACATGTCTTTCCATATAGATAGCAAGGAAACCAAACTGGTTGCTTTTTTGACTGTGAACACGTACAAATACTTGACCTTGCTGCAAAGACAGGCGACTTGTTGATGGATCAGGAGAGAAAAAAACTCAAACCTGTACACAGTATAACACTACGAGCTCAGTTCAGTAGCTGAAACTGATAACTCCCAGGTTTCAAGGATTTCCCAAGATCTTTCCGGCAGACACATTGTCCTCATAAATCATCGGCAGTTCACCTCCGGCGTCCACCCAGACTCTCCTCACATCGAGGTAGCCGCTCGGGGGTGCCGATGAAGACGAGCGGGGTGGAGCTGAGGTGCGATCGGTCGTCACCGCTGAATTCTGTTCAACAGAGTTACAAACCGCTACGGCATAATGGTGCTCATAACGCTCTAATCTGCTGTCAGGGGGCCATTAAAGTGATCTGTAACCACACGTGGTAATTAACGACCACTAGATAGCGTCTTGCCGCTGTGCTGCATGCCACTGAGGAAGGTAGAGACGGAGGTGAGGTGAGAGGAGAAAGGACAGGGACGTGGTATTAAAGTATGATCTGGATCTGGGTGGTGTGACTGGGATGGGCCCCGCTCTGAAGACTCAGATCTCTGAGGTTGCTTTCACACCTAACTTGTTTGATTCGGTTAAAACAAACTCGGGTCCGTTTGCCCGGTTAGTGCGGTTAGTTTGTGCTGGTGTGAAAGCTGTCAATCGAAGCCTGGTGCAGACCAAACAACTGAACCGAGACCGCCCCAAAAGGTGGGTCTTGTTTTGCCACGTGTCCTCACAGTCAAACTTTAGTTGGTAATATGAATATTGTTCTCGCTGCTTCCTGTGTGTGTGGAGTCATGGAGGGGTTGGGGGTTGGGGGATCGAGGAAACACAAGTTCTCCTCTCACTCACAGGAAACATCAGTCTTGAAAGTTTTGCTGTCAGTGTGGAAGAAAGGATCTGAAATGGGCCATTTAAACATCAAGAGGAGGTTATTATGAAAGATGATCTTCCTTCCTTTTCACGAGCTGTTTATACCTCACGTTTACCACTTTACACAGTACACATAGTTCACGATACAGTGAGAATAATCAAGGGAACAGAATCCTCTAACTTCAAACCTCAAAGACCCTCGCGGATGTTTAGACTCGTCCTCGTGTTAAAACTCTAATAAAAATCTTTTCCTTCAGAGGTTTGCTGAATTGTTTAATGTAATCCTGTTCAGGATACTCCTGACTATCACCATGTAAACCATCTAAAGTATCCTATTTTACCATCTCACTCCAAACTAAATTGAAAAGTTGGCAGCCCTGTGCACCTGCACGGATTTGATTGTGTCGTGTTGCTGAATGACGTCGCATTTAATTCATTTGCAGCAGAAGTTAAGTCAGGTTTGACTTCTTTGCTCACTTCACACATGAACGGCACGAACAGTGAGTTCAACGTTACTACCACCGATAGAAATGATCGCCAAAACTATGAAAATAACACCCAAGTTGTTATAAACCGGAATTACCCTTTAAACACATTTCTTCTGTTTGCAGTACAATTGCATAAATCCAGCTATTTAAGTTACTAGAAATAAAGCTTTTTGATCGCTTAAAGCAAGTATTACATTAACTTGTTAACATTGATTAGACAAACTAAACTCATGTAATCAGATGTAGGGGAACAGTAAACAGAGATGACAGATCCACGTAAAGCTTTATTAGTTGTTCTGGATAAAAGCATCAATTAATAGAGACCATATGGGGAAAAAAACACTCACCGAGCCACGTTTGTATTGTGCATTTCCTGTACTCGCAGTGCAGTCATGGCAATGCTTTGTTGCTCTCAATAGGTAAACAGCCTCTCTAGTCTAAGAACACACTGTACCATAGTAATGAAATTACTCCTGATCGCTGCAGAATGTAGTGAGTGCCTTTTTGCAGAAATGAGCCATTTAAACATACAACCAAACTGCATTCTCAATTACGTTTCTAGGGAAACGTATTTTTTTCCCGGATTACGGTTACAGTTTTAAACACGTGGTGGACGTTGTGAATTGAAAAAAAAACAAACAAAACAATAACACAATAAAACTACTTGGTTAGGTTTAGTAAAAGATCATGGTTTGGCTTAGGATAGGTACTTTTGTTCGTTCAATGTAACGTTAAAATAAATCAACGTTGACTTTTGGTTTCTCACGGGACGCGAACAGCCAGTCTCCCGGGTCAAAGTCCTGTGTTTGTTTGACCCAACCATGCCCCGCGATCTCCTCCGTACATGGGCTTCCGCGGACTATGATTAGAAATGTAAATGTAAATTAATCACACATTTTTTTATCTGTTCAAAATGTACCTTAAAGGGAGATTTGTCAAGTATTTAATACTCTTATAAACATGGGGGTGGTCAAATATGCTTGCTTTATGCAAATGTATGTATATATTTATTATTGGAAATCCAATAGAACCATTTTCATTCACATATCTTGAGTTTGGAGCGTTATTTGGCCTCTTTTGCAACAAGCTAATATGACATGGTTGGTACCGATGGATTCCTTAGGTTTTAAGACTTTAAAACTGAGCCCACTACAGCCTAAAAATTTCATTTTGCTTAATGTGTTAAAGAAATGAGTGGCGTTAAAACGAATTTGCGTTAACGTGTTATTATCGCGTTAATTTCGACAGCCCTAATGGGAACATAACTTTTAGGAGACCAGGCTGTCTGGGGTATTCATAAATTTGTATTATTGTATTATTCCCTATAGTAGAATACATTATTTGCCACACGTGTACTATTATCCAATTATTATCCAATTTACAGTTGAATTATCAAAGTCCTGCTAATGCTTTTACTCTAAGTAACAATCCGTATTTCTAGCTCCAGATTTAATAGACTTAATAAGAAGGCATTTGAACTTGATAACAACACCTGTGGAGTGGTGAAAAGTGTCGCTCTCATGATTGACATGTTAAAGAGAGTGGAGGTGGATGGTGCACTGAAGGAGGACTACTTAGAGAGGAGGGAAGAGGCATCTTCTGGGAATACCGTGTGAGATGTTTATACAGCAACACAACTTTCTACAGTGGTGTTATTCACACAGTGTGTCTTCTGCAGATGCATCTTTGGTCGCACGACTTCTGAACAATCTCCTTTAAGAAAACTTTCTTCCTTCATTGTGGCGAGGAAACCAGAGGTAATGCAATGCAAGAATAATTCATGAGGCTTAATTTAGAAATGTTGCTCTGCTGCAGTGGCAGATAGAAACCTGATAGCAGCGCAGCCAGTGAACACGAGCTGAATAAAAATAGAAGACATTAAAAACAGCGAGTTAGTGCATGTAGAAATGACAATGTGATGGAGCCGCTCGCATGCGCTACTGCAGTACTGCAGCCTCAGCTTGGCTTGGACTCTCTGTGTCGCAGCGGGTGCTAAAAAAACAATGTTACAGTTATATATAGAGACTAATGATATGATCAATATGATGACATGATGAATTGATTACATGTTTTCTATGTGAAGTATTGAGACTGAATGGAATTCGAGACGTTCTAGTGTGATAATATACATAAATGCATGAAAATAAATCTAAACATACAATATATTAATTTACAATATACTAATTTTATACTTTATTGTACACGGCTTTGCAGTTACCTTAATACTGTACCCTCATTGTCCAGAGTTATGCTTTATACACTGTACATAATTCCAGGCTGTTCATTAGAGATATCATATGTTAGTGGTTAAGGATATCATATTTTTGGTGAGATTATGTTGCAGAAAAAAAACAGCCTTTTATTCTTTGCATCCTTTCTTTCTATATTTTACTTCTTTACATATGTACCATATGTAGTATTATGAATATTATTAATGTCCGATTATGTTTCCGAGTGCTTTGAGCATTTGTATCCCCCTAGTTTGGATTAATATATTAAAAAATATTATACAAATAAAATTATACATATTAAAGCAGTGACTCTCAAAGTGGGGTCCGTGACACTGCAGGGGATCTGTGAAAAGTTTTCAGATTCATTCATTTAAATTATCAGGATATATTGTTTTTATTATTATTTACAAAAGGCTTCATAGTCCAACAAATAATATTTTAATTATTAAATCTACAGTATAATAGTTCATAGATTATGTTCTAATCTTACAAATCTATAACTCTTCTGAATCTGCAAATGTGTTTAATACATGTCTATTATATTTCTAATATGTTTCTCTTGTGTTCTTTCACCAAAAACACTCAGTTGGGCTTGAAATAACTTTGTAAACTAAGTAAAATATGTATGGAAATAACGTCAAAGAAGTATGGAAAACACGTCACAAATATCACTAACGTAACTTCAAAATAACACAGCAACAATTTGGGACACGGACAGCAGTCTCCTGGTTGAAAGTCCTGTGTTTGCTGGACCCATCCTCCTCCCCTCCCGTCCACCATAAGCGGCCTTTCTCACTTTTACTTGACGTCAGCTCTGAGCGTAGCATATTTACGTGGATGTGTTTACATTGAAGTCAATACAGACTACATGGCGTACAAATGACATGCCAAAAGCAAGAATTGCATTCTTATTGCATGCCAAATGACTTGCAAATTCATACGCCATTTAGTGCGACCGTGCTGGTTCAATCCACATAAAAACAGAAAGGTCAAAATGTGTGGTTTCAGAGGAAGTTACGTGCAGTTCGTAACAATTTCTTGGCGAACAACAGTGACGGAGCTTCCTAAAGTCTTGTCGTCACAGTGAGGTTGCCAGGTTTTGTACCATCATGCCTGTACAGAGACCAAAACCAAAAAACTGTGCTTATCAAACGCATCTGGAACCCATGCTTTAGCTATGACACAGAAGTGCGTGGTTTGTCACAAAATAGTTCCAGCACGAAACTCCCCCTTCAGGAATACTTCACCCACAAAATGAGCAATTACTCACCGCGTGTTACCTTGAATTCTTTAAGAAAACTTTTTTGTTTTTCTCTCATGCCTCCACAGTGAACAGAGAATCCGAAAACAGAGAAAAGTCTTGATGAATTGAAGTAAATGGAGGCCGCGTTTAACAACAGCAAAGCTATATCAAATTTACAAACTCTCACACAACCCCTGCAGTATAATCCAAGTCTCATTTTGTATGCTCACTAGTTCCCAAACACATGCATCTTCACTAAAACCTTACTATTTAAACACAAAGTCAAACCTGATGTCGCCTTACACATAATAGAATGATCCCAGTCACTTCCACACAGTGAGGCATACAGCTTGTTAATCAAAGACTGGTATCGAATCGGTACTCGGTATCGGCCGATACCCAAAGCCCAGGTATCGCTATCAGGACTGAAAAAGTCGTATTGGTGCCTCCGTACTTCAATTCATCAAGACTTTTCTCCGTTTTTGGATTTTCCGTTCACTGTGGAGGCATGAGAGAAAAACAGTTTTCTTCACAAATTCAAGGTAACAGGGTGACTAATTGATGTGCAAATTATCATTTTGTGGATGAATCATTCCTTTAATACCTCAAAATGTCATTTTTTACATTTCTGTTTGAGAACGGATCAAACAAAAAAAAGATAAAATGTGTTAATTAGTGAGCTTTAGAGGTGTCGGCAGGCGTAGTTTTGACCTCTACCGTCACTCGGAAGAAGTGAAGAGCAGCAAGTTCTGTGTTTTTTTAGGCTAGGTGCATATTTTTCACGGTCTGCATCAGCCTTCTGAAACTCTCTACTGTACCTCGTATCCGTACAGTACATTGTGTATATCTCCATTCCTTGTTTTTCTCTCGCCTCCGTCCTCTTGCGCCTCCCTTACCGCTCAGTTTATCAGCTCTCTCTCTCTCTCTCTCTCTCCGTGATAGATGGCGGCTCCCCCGACGCCAACCCCTGGCATCTGGATCACAGCCATAATGACCGGGCCAAGTGGTGCTAACATGCCTCAGAGAAAGGTCAATAGACCCGAATGGCAATACAGGTATCGACAGTGTCATCCGTCAGAGGCTGTAGGGGCTCGACCACGGCATGACAACAATTGATTGTTCATCAGTCAGTCCGGGATCAATCGCAAAATCATTTCTGCATCATTTTCAGGTGCCGGGAAATCAAAGTGAGCAGCCTCTGCACCCTTAAGGGACGAGATATACGACAGGCTCTCACCTAATCAGACAAACTGCACAAACACATTACCTTCATTATACATACAGGAGCTGTGAAGAGGGGTTTTTTTTTCTCCCCTCCTCCATGTGCATTATTCATTATGCTCCATGAAGGGAGCTTCTTCAGTGGGGTAGACATGCGGGGGAGCTGGGTGTTTCATGTCGAGCATGGAGGTGCTCCAGCTGGGAGTCTTGGGACCCATTCGGAGGTGTTATGAAGACGCTACGGTACAACTCGTTTCATTAATTCACATGCACCCATGGTCACATACAGGCACAAAGACATGCACACATGAAACAGCTCACACACACAAGCATGCCCGCACTGCAGAAAATATCAGGAATGTTGTACATGCTCATTATTTCGTACTGTACTGTAAGCCGTTTTCTTTGAAAAAAATCCCTTTACACACAGGTAGTTTTAGAGTTTTAAGGTTTGCTTGGAAGAAACAAAAGGTAAAGAGAAGTAGTACTACTTCTTCACAAAGAGGACAGGGTTGTAGCGTGGTGATCGGATGTTTCTTGCCAATATGCAACTTCTCCTCTAAAGTTGTTTATGTACACAAGCACGTACCTTCTACTTTTGATCAAAGAACCAGACGTTTTCTAACACAGTTGTTAATGTAATTGGCAGAATTTCATGCAGATCCAAGCCGTAGAGGTGCTCTAACTGTGAGTCACGCACATAGACTGTATAAAATATGGACGCAGTCTCCGTGATGTCACCCACAGGTTCCTGAAGAGCCGTTGTGAAGCTCAAAGTGGGTGGCACCGGCCGTCGCCATCTTGGCAGTGACGACGAAGCCTAATGGTGCCTTCAAATGGGGTCGTGTTTACCGTGTTCACGAGAAGAGTCCATATGAACCCCCCTCTTGTGGTAGTCACGAACTTGTAAGTGGAAAGTTTCTGAAAGCTCCGAGTTCACGACTTGTGACGTGTTTGTTAACGGAAAATGTTGATATTCCCAACAGCCTCATCTTTTTCCTCTGTCATTATGCCTTTGCATTTCCTGCATTACGTTACCCGCTAAATTGTTAGCCTCTGTGGCTTCTAGACGCCAACAGTAACGTTAATATTGCCGTTGCTTAGCAGCGGTGTTCTCGCGACTTAACCACTTGAACGCCACGCACATTGCATACACGACTTTCTAGGTTGTAAACACAAGCTCACGAGTTTCATTTAAAGGCACCATCTCTCCCGGCTTATTCAAAAAGGAGCGGTGAGAGTGGATCGTTGGTAGAGCTGAGACGGGCCCGGGTGACACCCACCTGTCACTCAAAGCGACCACGCCCTTAATTATGCCTAACTTTAAGCCATACTATAATTTAACCCTTTAAAAACTGACCTCCTATAATAGCTAGAATGTTAATTCCTTTTTGCAGCAGAGAGCTAATGCTTTTGTCTTTTGCGTCATCAGGTGGTACGCATGTGATGTCATACATTACGTGCAGAATGTAACTAAACTATTAAAACGCCTTTGCACTCGATCTGCTCATAACAGTGAGCAGATCTCAAAAACAAAAATAGTTCAAATAACTTATGGAGTGTTGAAAAATATTGTGTTCATGTTTCCACATTCAGAAATATTTTGAATCAATGGTTTTGTTTTTATTTAGTAACATTTTATGAAAAAAAAACATGTCAGATTTTTTGTATTTGTTTATGACACAATTTCAATACTTTCATCAATTACTGTTTGTTTATTGACTGACATAACCTTTTCGGTTAGGTTGTACAGAATTTATGGATATGAAGCATTTGAAGATACTCCTAGAAATGACAATCACAATAAGCAAAAACACCAATTTGGGCACTGGAGGACCATTTCTATTGCAGAGTAAAGGGTTAAACGGGTGAGTAATATAAAAATCCATCCCCTTCTACAGTTGTCATAAATGGGGAAATTATTATATTATATATACTGTATATAAAACATTTTTTTTTTACCAGGCTGTTTATTTCTGCTGTAGAGTTAACAAGGGGGTCTATGGGGATTGACTGGGTTTTTTCATTACCTGAAGGCCACCGTAGTTCTCCGACAAGCTTGTGAAGCTGTGCTAACGTGAGCCGCAGAGTGCTAAACCGTGGTACCACCAGCCGCCATCTGACTTCCATTGCTCCTAAAGTAATGGTATTATGGTGAGGACGGCCTCTGAGCGAGGTGAACGGCGTTACCACGGTTTTGCACTCGGTGGCTCACGTTACCGCAGTCTTGGAAAGGGAGGAGTGAGCGGAGAGGTACTCAGTTTGTTGCAATCTGCAACCACACCACTAGATGCCGCCAAATCCTACACACTATCCCTTTAAAGCAAGTTTCAATTCAGCAAGCTCATTACCATAGCCTATGGAAATGAACAGAAACTAACCATGTAGGATAAAGTTATGGTATGCTTTTGAAAAACAGTCAGCAGTAATAGAAATAATGTGTAGTTGATGGGCTAAAACATACAGAATTGGTGGCATGGTCCTTTTAAAGTATGTAGAGGGATATGTTTTGCAGTGAGCTCACATCCACAAATACAGATACCTGCACATGTCAGACAGGCTCAGAGAGGTGCCCAAGCTGAGACTGTTCCTCTGGGTGTTATTATCTCCACACAGAGGCACACTGGGAAAATGTCTGAAAGCTGCTTCTAATCATGCTCAGTGTGACTAACCAACCCTGGCCACCGCGTCCTCAGGACACACTCGTACAGACGTACGACTGTGATGATAACTTCTGAAGGATATACCGTTACAAGCAGCCATTTAGTCCTCTGTCGCTGCCTGTGATGTGTGGACCTATCTACTCCAGCAGGTATACAGTATGTATGCTGTAGTATAGGACGAAGGCTACAGCAAACCACAAACACGGCAAAGCACATTTTTTTCTGTGAGTGTTGTAAACACTATAAGAGTACAAGTAGACTGGAGGCAAGAGAGGTTCTATAGGACGCATTAGGACACTGCATGCAGTATAATACTGTGACATTTAATATGTAGTGACAAATATATCCTAACTCAAGGTCCACTTACTAGTTTTTATCTAGCTTATTCACAGTCTTCACTGGCAGCTGGAGTTTACTGAGTTGTTACAGAGATGACTCGGTTTTCATCACATGATGTGGAATCATTTGAATTGTCTAATGCACGAGTTCTCAAACGTTTTGGGGCCAGGGACCCCTTACAGGGAAAAACATTTTCCAAGGACCCCCTCATAATCATAACACCAATTAAGCATAATGCTTACTACCATTTGTACTCTTAGATGCCATTGGAACTATTTGTATTCTAAAACTTTTCGACCTAAATACTTCAGACTGTTAGATAGTGATAAACAGAAACACGTTTCAATTTGATTCATGTTAACACCACTTTGTTTTGCCCTGATATTCTGGCCGCTATATAATCAGATGTCCTTTTAGCTTGGCCGGCTTTATGGCTTTTGTTCGCCGGCACCTGAAAACACACAACGCATTTTGGTCTCCCGTTGCTGTTCTCAATAAAAACAAACTCGATATAACTATATTTTCTCAGTATAGCTAGCTTGGTCTTAGCGTCACTTGACGATGTGGACTGACTCAAATATTTCTCCATGCTCGCCAGCTATTTATGAAACGACAACACTGAGGCTTTGTAGTATGAACCAGGACGGCAAACTTTATTACTCCTTTCAACCTCGACAAAGGCAGCACAGACCAGATCCACTCCTTCTGTTTTTACCTTTCACAATAAAAGCCCTAGACATATAATATTTACAGGCGAGTTTTTTTGCATTTTTGTGTTGTTTATTCGGGAGCAATTTGGGGTTAAGTGTTTTGCTCGAGGACACATCGACATGTGACCGGAGCAGCCGGGGATCGAACTGCCGTCCTTCCAATTGGTGGACGACCTGCTCTACCCTCTGAGCAACAGCCGCCCCCAGGGCAATGTAAACGCATCCACATAAATATGCTACGTTCAGAGCTACTGATGTAGAACAAAAAGCTAGAAAAACTGCTTATGGCGGGCGTGCGGGAGGGGAGGTTGATGGGTCAAACAAACACAGGGCTTTCAACCAGGAGACCGATGTTCGTGTCCCAAAGTGTTGTTGAGTTATTTTGAAATTATATTAGTGACGTTTGTGATGTATTCTCCGTACTTATGCTACGTTGTTTCCGTAAGTATTCTACTTAATTTACATACTTATTTTAGGCCTAACCATGATGTTGTTCCTAAACCTAACTAAGTGGTTTCGTTGCCTAAACCTAACTGTGACCGTTACCGTAGTTTTGTTTGCGTGCCTTAAAAATGACACGCAAAAAGGGGCGTAGAAAAAGCTAAAAATGTGTTTTCATGACACGTGGACTGTCCTTGTATTGCCGCACTATTTATACGCTTTCCCAGGAGATCGGGTTGTGTGGTACAGTAACACATAGTTTAATGTTTTTTGGGATTTACATGAACATATTACTAAATCATGTCTACTTTGCCAGACATATTAAATACACTACAGAATACAGTACACCACATTATGGACTAAGAAAGAAGAGCTCATCTGAAACTGCCTCCAAATGTGGATTACAGCTTTTAGCAATCCCCTTCCATACAGCCTGTCAGCCTTATCACTGCTGGGGCTTCGACACGGAGCGGAGGCGTGTATTCAAGAAGTTACACTGACTGCTAATCATGACACACATTTAACGCTTAAGAAAACATGCTTAATGTAATGTGTGATTTTATCATCAGCGTCAACATAACTAGAAAAATGTGCTCTTTGTTCAGCGACAAGCAGCTGACGGACACACAGTGCTTCCGTCAGGACTCTGACGTCTAATACGCCGAGCATTATATTTCTCATTTCATCAGGGCCAGAGGACGGGGTCATTACATAATGGTGTAATTAGCGGGGTTTGGTATAAAAACAGGCTCAGGAAAGCACAGTGCCTGATAAGATGCCAATAAAGAGGGGAGGCGCAGCATGTTAACACCAGCTCTGAGGGACATAAGCCCCCTTTTAGATTTGAAGAGAAACACTTAAAGACAGCCATCACAGCTACATCCTCTGCTGTTTTCATAAACTCGCAGCCACCCCGAGCTGTCCGTCCCCTCGCTGAGCCTGGAGCCGAGCCAGGCACAATATTGTTTCATTTCTCACCGAGGCTCCAGAGGAAAAGAGGCCTTTTCTCCTCCTGCCTCACACATCTACAGACTCAGCTCTTTATCTCAGCTTTATGCACTTGCAAGCAAGACCCAACAGCGAAAAACTTATTTCAGGTCCATGTTGGGCTTTGCATGCCTGTTTTTTTTTTTCTGTCATCGCCGGGTACAAGTATAGGAGAGCCACGTTCACACCCCGAGGCAGTCAACCCAGCTCCGCTCATCACCTTGTTTGTACGAGCGGGTGCTGGCAACAGTGGCCGGGCTCTGTCTTTTGTTTCCTGTTCCCCCCTCAGCATCCTGTTGTCTGCTTTGCATGGAATAGCCTTGTCCTCAATAGCGCTGTTGTCCTGATTAAGCTCTATCCGTCCAATTAGCTCTGCCTGCTCATGAGCTCCAGCGAAACTTTCTCAAGTCTGAGAAACTGTTTCGGTAACACTTTACTTGAGTGAGCATGGTGATGCATTACAAGCAGATTATAGATCCAGCTGAATGCAGTGATAAACCTGTGGACAGAATTACTGGAGGTAATTCTGGAGGTAATCTGTGAAAATGTATGACGTACCCCGGGACATTCTGCCCCCAAAACTACGAGGGAACATTTAAAGTTTATTTATGTAGGGACCAGGTGGCAACCTCTGGGAAAAGTGAAGCCAATGTAGAAGCGGAGGGGGGGGCGACTCCTCTGGTTGCAAAAAGGAGTCTGATTGTATAGAAGTCTATGAGAAAATGAGCCTACTTCTCACTTGAGTTTTTACTTCAGTAAACATTGTAAACATGAGTTTATGGTCTCAATCGCTAGTTTCAAGTCTTCTTCAATAGAGCATGATGTTCATTTAGTGAATTATGGTCCCATTTAGAGTCAAACAGACCATAAAGCAGGGGATGCTTTAGGACGTGGCTACCTTGTGATTGACAGGTCGCTACCACGGCGTTGTCCGGACTGATAGTTGTCTGTGTTTTTGTCTTACAACTTTAACCCCTTCACAGTGTGTTTTCAGTTCATGAAAGTTTATTATAACCAACTGGTTTTAATTATTATTTTGGCCTAAAAATGTCTTGCTCAGTGTTCGATTGTGCTTAGCTCCACCCTCTCATGTCACTTCTGGTTGCAAAAAACCAAGATGGCGACGGCCAAAATGCCGAGCTCGAGGCTTCAAAACTGTAGTCCACAAACTAGTGGGTGACGTCACGGTGACTACGTTCACTTATACAGTCTGTGATAGGGACAAGTATGTAGCACACACACCGCAGCATTTATAGCCTAAGTTAATTTGCAATGCCTGTCCCCAGATGGAGCTTTAAAACACATAAAGCTCAACAATAAAATACAAAAGAGACACAAAACACAAACTCAACAATAGGTACGTACATTAAAAACTAGGGCTGTCAAAGTTACCGCGATAAAAACGCGTTAAAGCAAATTTGTTTTATCGCCACTAATTTCTTTAACGCATTAACGCAACTTGCGATTTTTAGGTTGTAGCGGGCTCAGTTTAAAAGCTAGAGTGAAGATACTGGAAACTAGAAAACCTAAGGAATCCATTGGTACCAACCAGATCATACTAACTCGTCGCGAAGGAGGTTAAATAGCGCTCTAAAGTTGCGCTAAATTTTGGGGAGAAAATACTGGCATGGCAATTTTTTATGCTAAATACAGTACCTGTGAGGGTTTCTGGACAATATGTGTCATTGTTTTGTGTTGTTAATTGATTTCCAATAATAAATATATACATACATTTGCATAAAGCAAGCATATTTGTCCACTCCCATGTTAATAAGAGTATTAAATACTTGACAAATCAAATTTATGATTAATTGTGATTAACTACGGACAATCATGCGATTAATCGCATTTCATTATTTTAATCGATTGACAGCCCTAATAAAAATGACTCTCATCCCTTTTCTCCATATTTTTCTCTACACAAACAAAAAAACAAAACATTAGCTCTTACTTTTTTCTTCAGTTAATCCCCAGCAGGATCTACACATGATTGCACAAATGTCCTTGTTTACTCCATGTTTGTGTGTTTCCTTATGGATTATTCTTTTGGATGATTCCTGTCTGTGTTTTGACGCTCTTTTGTCTGCTCCTCCTGACTCAGACGCTCAGTCCCTGTGGCTGCTCGACAGTAGCCAGGTTTCCTATACGGGCGTTTATATGCAAATCATGATGAGTTGAATAAGAAATGCTGAGTGGAAGCTGCACATTTAAATTAAAATTTAGGAAAAGTTTGAACAGTTTGCTCGAGGCTAAAAACATTTATAAAGCTAAACTGCAGCGGAGACACATTTGTCAAATATAATGACATTCAGAATAGTAAATAGCTGTCGCAAACAGCTCAAAAGTGGCTTTGGACACAGATTTGCAAAAACCTGAGTGAGGTTTCTTTGTTCTTCTGGACTGTATGTGTGAAATAAGGCTACAGAGACGCTAACTGGTTCTTGACATGAATATGTTTTTGACAGTCAGGGAGCTAGTTTAGATTCCTCAACTCAGTCATTTCATTTTTTTGTGACATGATGATGCTTATTATGGAGCTCAGACACTCAGACATCAGGCAGCGGGGAAAATAAGGGAAGAAGCCAAGCAAACTATGTTGCCTTCAAAGTCACTCAAAATCATGGTCGCAGAGTGGCGGTGAAACAAGCGCAGTGTTTTGTGATAAGCTTGCATGCAGCTGGGTATTAAATTGCCTCACTCAGGATTAGAGGCTGGGATCTGTAGCGTGCTAAATCTGTGCTTTACTAACTGAGCTAAATGCCAAATGATGCAGCAGTCGGGCTCAAAAGGACCTTCACCGCTGGATCCCACAGCTGCATGTGTGATGTGTATACGAGACATTATTTTCAGGACAAACCGCCGGATTAATGGAAAGAGTGACTTTTGCCTCCTCATCACAGCTCGAGTTATTTTTGGTTTTATAATATTCAATATACGGTACAGTATACTGCTGCCACAAGAGCGTTGTGAGCCAGCCAAGCCTTTTTGGGGCTCTAAACATAAGACACAGTATAACAAACAACCAACAATAACATTTAGCATAGCATTTAACATGCAGTTTTCACACAACAGCTTATCCGATTTTTAAAATTAACTTTGATACAACGATGAATTAAAATCACAAAAAAAAAACACAACGCAAATTCTAATTTCTTTAACACATTAATGCCATCGATATTTCGGAGTTTGTAGCGGGCTCAGTTTTAAAGCTGGAGTGAATATAACGATATCATATGAAACTAAAAAACCTAAGGAATCCACTGGTACCAACATGTCATACTAGCTTGTCGGGAAGGATGTTAAATAACGCTCCAAACTTACGCTAAATTTTGTCAAGGAAAAACTGGCATGGCCATTTTCAAAGGGGTCCCCTTGACCTCTGACCTCAAGATATGTGAAAGAAAATGGGTTCTATGGGTACCCACGAGTCTCCCCTTTACAGACATGCCCACTTTATGATAATCACATGCAGTTTGGGGCAAGTCATAGTCAAGTCAGCACACTGACACACTGACAGCTGTTGTTGCCTGTTGGACTTGAGTTTGCCATGTTATGATTTGAGCATATTTTGTATGCTAAATGCAGTACCTGTGAGGGTTTCTGGACAATTATTTGTCATAGTTTTGTGTTGTTAATTGATTTCCAGTAATAAATACAGACATACATTTGCATAAAGCAACATATTTGCCCACTCCCATGTTGATAGGAGTATTAAATACTTGACAAATCTCCCTTTAAGGTACATTTTGAACACATACAAAAATGTCAAATGTCAAATCACAATGTATGTCAACAGTGAGAGTATTCTCTGTAACATACAGTATAGTTAAGTGCAGCAGGCCAATCAGAACAATGATTCACCTCAAATCACTAGCGTTACGTTACCTGTGACCTCTGTTAACTTCTACACTGTAACCAATAATACATGCTGCATCAGCAGAACTCATCTCCTATACAGCACTAGCAGCCTCTGGCAAAGCCCTTTCCTCTTAACTTACTGTAGGATGGCCTGTGATTGACATAAATCAGCACAAACACTGACTTTCCAATCTGTCCTGTTTCTATGAAAACAAAACTATACCTAAAACTACATTCATGTTCAGGTGAAGGGAAAAAAGAAAAACGCTTCCAGACAGAGAACAGCAGTTGAGAGGATGATGGAGGGGAGAAGAGTTTCTGTTTTTGGAGCAGAGGTCCAACACAAACATCTATTGAGGAAATGTCTAATGGAGTAATAACAGTGCTTTGTCATAATTTGGCTCTTTTTCCTCTCTATCTGAACTATCTTCCACCATTGAGGTGGGTGGGAGGAGGGGTGATGTCTGGAAACTCAGAGGGGTGCAGACTTTTTATTCTTTGAATTTGAAATGTAGTGAGTGTTATTATGGCACTGGTTTAAAGGAACCTGCACTGACTTAGTTGGAGTTTTGCACATTGGTTATCCTAGGTTAAGGAAAGCCATCCATCCTCTGAATGCTCTAGGTCTCTAGTTTGTGGCTGTAAAGTTTCATGAGGCTGTGATTATCCTAGAGGTCACCACAGGTCATTTCATACAGTGAGGTCAAGTTTAAAAAAAAATGGTCTCACTACAATGAAATGGCTACTATGGGGACTAACATCATCACACATGAATACAATTGGGCTCATTGGATCCACAAGAGTCTCATCTTTACAGTGATACCCAATTTATGTAATTCAAGACTGTTTAGGGACCCCTCTATGCAGAAATATCTAGACACACCATTTTAGTATGGGCGGAAATAAAACATTTATACTGCATTCAAAAACTGCATTGTTTTTTGCCCAAAACTGCATGTGATTATCATAAAGTGGGCATGTCTGTAAAGGGGAGACTCGTGGGTACCCATAGTTCCCATTTTCATTCACATATCTTGAGGTCAGAGGTCAAGGGACTCCTTTGAAAATGGCCATGCCAGTTTTTCCTCGCCAAAATTTAGCCCAACTTTGGAGCGTTATTTAGCCTCCTTCCTGCAAGCTAGCATATCTTGGTTAACAATGGATTTCTTAGGTTTTCTATAGTTTCATATGATATCAGTATCTTCACTCTAGCTTTAAAACTGAACCTGCTACAGCCTCTGAAATACAGTAAAGTCCGTTGGGATCGCGGGTCTCAGACGGTTAAATCTCAACACCAATTACAAATCACCAGAGCAGCTCGGGTAATAAAAAAATTCTTCGTTGCGAAAGGTTAACGGTTAAAATTGACGTCAGACTTTATGATTACCGTTCATCAAAGTCACACAATAATGACATTAGCTGCTGGTTTTTGTTGTGCCGCACTAACCGTGTGCCCGCTCTGCACATCAGTCGAGTCAAATGAAAGGCTTCCAAAATAATCCGCGCCAGTACATGAACACGCCCTGCTCGCATTGACACAGATGTCACGCATTTAAATGAACTATCTGCAGGATATCCAGTGTCAGGAGAAACTCATTAGAATATTTCTGTCGTTTTATGATAATTCCATATCTTTTTGGAGTGGAGTTTGTTGACTCATTTTCATGCTTCATTTATGATTTGAAAGCAGCCCAGCAAAGCCCCCGTAAATCCCCTCATTCTGTCAGCGAGTGACTCACACTGACTCGACAACACACTTCATTTGGTGATCATCTTGGCCATCATTATAGGACAAACAAACAGTGTAATGGATTAGATATGCAAGCGAAAACTGGGCCAAGTGGGGCGGGTGGAGTTTGTGTTTAAGCGCGGGGGGGCGGGGTGTGGAGGGGGGGGGGTTGAGAGACGCTCTGATGTGGCATAACTGCGGTGGAAAAAATTCCTTTGAAGGTGTCAGAGCGTGGACAAATTAGAAAACGAAGACGACTCCATCCCATCCGATTCTATTAGGAGACAAAAGGAACATTAAGTGATGCAGATTAACATCACGCACGCAGGAGTAATAGCCATGATCAAAGATGGGAGAGATGTGGCTTTTGGAAACATCTCCACTTAACTGCGGTTCCTGCAAAAAAAGCTGGGGGTCGTACAGCTGTCACGGCTCTCCCTCCGTCTCCTCGCCGCCTCTTCCCCCTCTTTTTATGTGTTTTTTTTTTTTTTTTCCTACCCCCCGATCCTCCCGGTTGCCAGAAGCACACAATGCATGCTGGAGCCCCGAGGAATAGCGCATCAGCTCAGCGCCAAAGCAAAAAAAAAACTGAAAAAAAACAACAACGAGGCAGTGGGAAGGAGATTAACATATAACACAGCGGAGAGAAAAGAGCTCCATTCATCAAACATACAGAGTTTTTCTGCACTAAAGAAGCAGACAAGCACACTGTACAAGCAGGAGCGCACACTGCATACTGTATAAACACCAAAGTGCTCCATATACACTGTGGATGCAGTGGTACACATACATACAGTACAGGGAAGAAGAAGAAGCCTGTTTTTGATGCAGGAGATGACGCTACTTGATGATACTTCCAGTACATCTCCTATGACAAACCCAACAGACTCGGGCCCAAAAAATTTTTCCAAGTCAAAGATTTTTTGGATCAAAATAGTTAGCTGGTAGCTGGAGCCGATCCGAAGGCGAAGGCGGAGTACACCCTTGGACAGGTCGCCAGACTATCACAGGGCTGACACAGATAACCATTCACGCTAGCAGTCACACCTACGGGCAATTTAGAGTCAACAATGAACCCTCACCTGCATGTCTTTGGACTGTATGAGGAAGCCGGAGAACCAGGAGAGAACCCACGCTAACACGGGGCTCTTGAACGGTCCACGGTCCATGGTCTTGAAGGATAAAAAAAACTAGAAATTGAAACTTTGAATTAACTTTAAATCAATGAAATGTGTTTATTTACGTTGGAAAAGTTGATTCCACTCAATTCCTGTATGTTTTTCAATGCAGGCTGATTAGTGAACTAATGTGATAACTGTCAATTTGTTTTAACGTCATTAACTTCTTTAACGCAATTTGCGATTTAAGGTTGTAGCGGGCTCAGGAAATATTGGCATGGCCATTTTCAAAGGGGTCCCTTGACCTCTGACCTCAAGATATGTGAATGAAAATGGGTTCTATGGGTACCCACGAGTCTCCCCTTTACAGACATGCCCACTTAATGATAATCACATGCAGTTTGGGGCAAGTCATAGTAGTCACGATACCAGAAATCTAGTAGTCGATACCAATACCAGTGAATTTCCACGATTCTCGATACCATATTCAATACCACTGTAAAAAATACATGTAATGTGTACATGTGTCTACATATATCCTCAGATTGCAAGCAGTAGTTTAAATTCACTGACATGGTGACATTTCACTGGGTAAAGGCTACCAGAGGTGGGACCAAGTCATTGTTTTGCATGTCACAAGTAAGTCTCAAGTCTGTGACTCAAGTCCCAACTCAGGTCTCGAGTCCTAAACAGGCCATATGCGCTCTTCACCAAATGTAACGTCATTTTAACAGCAGAGTAACTGGATCCAACCGGTGCTCAGTAACGTAACGTTAGTTCTTCATGGTTTTCTCCTGAAACTTGATTGGATGCTGTTGGATCAGTTCAAACATAGTGGATCTGGGGAGTTAAGTTTAAGATAATCAAATGCAAGTCCCAGTAACACTCACCGGAAATAAAGAGTCCAGATTTCAATAAAAAAAAAACACCACTTTTCAGAGATTTAGCAATAAGCAACAAAAGATAGAAATTCAGTTTGTTCAGTTCAGTTTTTTCCCCGACAAGTGAATCCTCTTCTCGAACAGATTAATAAAGGATCTCTGATCAGTTTGTTCAGTTCAGTTTTTTTCCCCCACGAGTGAATCCTCTTTTCGTACATAAAGGATCTCTGCATCTCTGGATCTCGCTGCTGCATGGCGCTGTTGTGTGTGTGGGTGTCAAACTCTGACACAGAGTGCAGAGGACAGAAGCAGCCGCATTTGGCGCTTGGCGGGTGTTCATTTCGGACCCTGCAAGCATCGTACGGTACCTTCGGTACTGCAGAAAACGAGTACCGTCACGTTTCTAGAATTTTGGCACCGACTTGGTACCAAAGTATCGGTTCTCGTGACATCCCTAAGTCCTAGTCAAGTCAGACATTGACAGCTGTTGTTGCCTGTTGGGCTGCAGTTTGCCATGTTATGATTTGAGCATATGTTTTATGCTAAATGCAGTACCTGTGAGGGTTTTTCTAGACAATATTTATCATTGTTTTGGGTTGTTAATTGATTTCCAAAAATAAATATATACATACATTAGCATAAAGCAGCATACTTGCCCACTCCCATGTTGATAAGAGTATTAAATACTTGACAAATCTCCCTTTAAGGTACATTTTGAACAGATAAAAAATGTGCTATTAATTTGGGATTAATCGTGATTAACTAACAATTTTGCGATTAATAGTAACTTGGAGGAAACTTGAAAGCTGTTGGTGATTCCCACGGAGAACAACATATTCTTTACTCTTTTGTTTACTTATTGAGATCACTGTACGGATCACAATCATGTGTAAAATGACTACTTTAAAGCCCGGATGCTAAAGTAGGCTCTACTACAGTGTCCGATGGATGAACAAGAATAGTGCATGTGAGGCGTGCGCATGTTGGTGAAAATAATGCTGCACTGGCACAGGATGAACCAAACAGCATAATGGATCATCATTCTCCTTTTCGTCCAAGAAGCGGCCGCGTGCGGCTCTGCCGCTCGAGCCCAGTGACTCATAATCCATGTCGTCTTTCATTTAGCGGGAAGAGCAGTTGGCGTATTGCGATATGGAAATAAGAGGAGCTGATCAAAGCTCTCCTCCCCTGGATGAGCTCCTCATCTGTCTCTCCAAGGACTCGCAGCCTGCCAAGCGCTGCAGCTCCTAATACAGACGTTTCAGCACTCATGCCCAACCACCCGCCATCATTAAAATTTCATACTGACACGCGGCATACAGATTCCTGCGAGCCCTACAGGCTCCGCTGGATCCACCTGACTGACTCAGACGCTCCCTTCCTTCTCCCCTCCTTGCTCCAGTCGGCTGATTGGACTGGTCTGAGGTCTGAGGAGGGATGCGTATCGGGGGATGACTGATTCATTAGGGCAGTATTGAGAGGGAGAGTGAGGCAGGAGGTCCAAATTTAGATATTTATCAGCTGATCTCAGCTCGTCTCGTTTCTGTCAGAATCTGAAAGTGTGTTAAGAGGCTGCACAGAGATTCCGCAGGAGGATGGTGGACATGTTAACTTTCTGAAGGACTGAATGAACAGAAAACTGAACTGCCAGAATCAGCATTTTCACACTGATACACGTTGCTCTGTCATCAATATGTTTTCGACTTCAGTATAATAACAAGTGATAAAAAGATTAGTTTAATGATATTCATCAGCCAATATTTGACTTCCACTAATGAATCAGTATCTGATGGCTAATCCACAATATGATGCAGTGATCCACGACATACAAGCTTGTTTTTATATTCATATTAATATTCATGCCCCTCATGTTGTTGACACATATTTATATCAAAGAAAAAGGGCTTGTTTTTACAGAATAATGTATGGGGTCCAACAAACACAGGACTTTCAACCAGGAGACCGGTGTTTTGATTTGTAAGCTACGGTAGTGATGCTTGTCACATGTTTTGTAGTGACGTTTGTGGCGTGTTTTCCTTACTGATGTTACTTTGTCTCCGTACATATTGCACTTAGTTTACATACTTATTTTACGCCCAAACCATGATGTTTTTCCTAAACCTAACTAAGTGGTTTTGGCACCCACTGCTGGTACTCAACCTTCATACACTTGTGTAGCATTCACGCCTCGGCGAGGCAAAACGTGACACTGACACGCTGTCCTCTGGTGGACAGGTAGGTTTATTACATGCACATCTAGATGTTGAACTTGTTCTCAAACAGTTGCTTGTTTACACATCCAGCAGTTATGGAGCTACATTAGCATTCATTTTGAGTCGTGTTTTTGTCCAATATTATATCTCTTTTAGCTCTGTCTTTGGTCTCCACCAACTCCTGAGGGAAATATATGTCTCTTTAGCTGCTAAATGCTTCACTATGTTAACCCGTTAGTCTCTAACTGGGTCTGTCTGCTGTTTGCTGCTGAACAGGTAGTGTACAGTGGGTTTCTAGAGCTTTTCTTTTACTGAAAACAGCTGGCTGATGTAGCCGAAAACCAGAACCAGAACTGTAAAGTTGTAGCCGGACAGCTCAACAATGAGCTGAAACTGCAGATTCGGGTGATAATTCACCACTACGAGAGACCCCCTTTCACTCTCATTTGATACATTGACTACTTTTACATGTTCACTACACAATTTGGACGTATACAGCTCATTCACAATATGCGTTTCAATTGGGGGTTGTTACGGCAGTTTGCGACACACGACCTCTTGCCTGTTTACAACCAGCTCTGTGCGTTGAACACAAACAAACTAGCCGACATTTTGCAGAGATGCATACCCAAAAGAAAAGCTCATATTTCCGGTCAGAAGAAGCAACACACCTACTTTTAAACATTATGAAAGACTTGGATATCAACAGGTTTTTGGATATACGCAAATATTTCAACTCCGACCTTTTCAAGAAGGTGTTTGAAGGAATGAAAGAGGGAGGCTGTGTTCGCACGGCTGAACAAGTCTGCCACCGGTTACGTAAATCGGAGTATTCACGGCTGCAAACGGGATTATTAGTGGAATATTCATTTTCATTAGCCATGTAAACAGTTTAGTAGGAATATTGTCTTTTTTGGAATAAAGGCAAAAAACTGAATATTTTATGCATGTAAACATAGTCATTTAATATAAGTAAGGGATAATGTACAGCGAGCCGGTCATTGTTGCGAAAGAAACCCCAACAGGGCAATGTCACAACCCTCCACTTCACGTCGGGGACCCGCTAGCTGTACATTATCCCGCTTATTACAAGGCTACTTACTTAAGAAATCAATAATTTGACACAAAAATGGTCCACCAGAATCCGACATCAGAACTGCTATACATAGCAACGGTCTGCTATACATAGCAACGGTCTGCTATAAAGAAATAAAAGACCGTATAACGCCGTGACTGACCAATCAGAATCGAGTATTTGACACAGCCATGTAATAAAAAAAACCATAAAAAATATAAATTATAGTTGCTTTAAATAATCAGTCAGATAATAATGGATAGCATAATAGTCATACCTTTCAATCACAACATACGATAAGAATATAATAGAATATGTGTATGTTGTATAATAACATACGAAGATAAAACAATCACAGGTTTCATACCACAAGACAAATCTTTTTGCTCTCTCACAAAATAATCTTTCATTAAAACCAAGTGTTTTGCAGCTCGTGACCTCAAGCGGTGACGATGTCACAGAAACATTTAAAGCCTTCACCATCCTCTGTCTCACTCTCTGCTAGTCTTTCACAAATATTCCTCCAGCAGCTAACATCCACGCTAGTCTTTCCAACTGTTGTGCGACTGATGCGTAGAGAGAAAGGAGGGGATGCCTGCTTTGATCAACATTATCTCCATGCAAATTCCATCCCCGGGGGGAAGAGGCACGTGGCACCTCGCCGCTCTGCGCCCTCGCTGATTGTATTTGGGGGACACCGGGATGAAAACGCATCAAGACGCCCGGAGAGGCGTTCCATCTTCCTCTCCGTCGTTACTCACGGCGTGGCAGAAATGAGCGCCGAGACGCCTCCGGTTCTATTGTCATTCAGCTGCCGTGTCAAGACGGAAGGGGAAAGGAAATGATGCAGGGGCGCCGAGGCTAAATTTGTGTCATCTGCCAAAACTGTGTTCTAGCACGATACACCCCGTTTACCCAACTTGACTGGAAACAATTGATTTTGCCCATTTTCTCAGAAAGCAGCGTGAGGCTGGGAGCAATGAGAATGCTGAATAAAGAAAGCTCCTCTTTTTTTTTTCCCGCTCTCATGCTTCAGACTTTACACTGTGGATTTGATGCGGCTCTGTTCTGCGCAGGAGACACATAAGAAATCAACCTGACATGTAGAAAGGCAGCGGTGTCAGGTCTGAGGGGGAAGGGTGGCAAATTTAGTGGAGGATGGATGTCAAAACAGCTGCAGGATGATAACTCCCCAACAAAACCGAACATTCACATGATAAAATATTTACTGTGCTGCGTTCAATGCTAACAAATGTGCATCAAATTTGTTATTCAGCAATTTTGGAATAATGATTTTTAAATCAGAATCAGAATCTTTATTTATTGCCAGGTGTATCAGGTATACACTAGGAATTTGCTTTGGTTTGTTGGTGCAAATAAGCAGTAAAAATAATAGAATAATTAAAAAGTTAGAATAAAATAAGAATAAAATAATTGAAATTCTACTAATATACAATATAAGATATAAACAAAAAATAAACATTTATAAATATTTATATTTATAATATAAATATTTCACATGTGAAATCTAGGACATTGCATGTGAAAACATACATTTTACATGTAATACCACATGTTTAACACAGTTGCACGTCACACACGAGCACATGTGCTCAGTGGTGGAAGTACTCAGATCTTTTACTTCTGTAAAAGTAGAAATACCACAGTGTAGAAATACTCTTACAAGTAAAAGTCCTGCATTCAGCCTTTTTACTCAAGTAAAAGTACAAAAATTCAAACATCAAAATGTACTTAAAGTACCAAAAGTAAAAGTACTCATTATGCTAAATTATATTATTGCCATCTTGGTTTTTTAGAATCAGAAGTGACACAAGAGGGTGGATTTAGGTACAACCGAACGCTGAATAAGACATTTTTAGGCGACCAAAATGTTACAATTAACTTTTATGAACTGAAAACACACTGTGAAAGGGTTAAAGTTGTAAGACGAAAACACGGACAACTCCCAGACCGGACAACGCCGTGGTATCGACCTGTCAATCACAAGGTAGCCACGCCCAAAAGCATACCCTGCTTTATGGTCTATTTGACTCTAAATGGGACCATAATTTACTAAATGAACATCATGC
>CAKALU010065396.1:12514-36503 GCA_916700995.1 Hozukius guyotensis
CGTCGCTCGCTGCGGCCGTTCGCAGACTTGCAAAATGTATTTGTGATACGTAAAAGACAAACGTTCCTACGTTTCCTTCCAAAATGTAATTGAGAATGCAATTTAGTTGAGTGGAAACGTAATTTTTAGGAGACATGGCTAGTGAGTGTTACATTATATATTATATTTTTTCTGTTGCACTCATGTGAGAGTACTATCATTAATTGCTTTACAGTTAATTTGCTAGAACATGCAAAACTACAAGTACGGTCCTTCATTTCCAATAAACATTCCTGCAGCTCACCTCAAAGAAGACTGAGATTTTCGCATTTTCAGACATTGACTGCAGTTAAAAAAAGCTTAAAGAAAGCTCTCAACTGATCCAACTTTAACCATTTCTATCAAAGAAATAACAAAACCTACAAGAAACACGCTTTGAATGCAAGCTGAGATTCATTTGTCTAAAAGCAGACCTCATCCGAAAGGTCAACGCCTCCAGTGTTCAGCCACAGGACAGCTGCTTGTTTGTGGGAGACAGAGTGTCAGAGTGCATCATGTCCAAGGTCCTGGGTAGAGGGGATACATCAGACACCCAACTGTAATGGCCTGTAATTAGAGAGCTGATTAGCAGAACTAATGACCCAATAAATGATCCTTCTTTCATATCTCAATGTCTTTGGAACGAGGCTGGAGCGGGAGATAGGGGACGAACGGCGTAGCGGGACGACGTGGAGGACGGCCCCGCTCTCGTTAACCTAATTAACATCCATACAGGTGAATACGTGATGATGGAATATAATGAGGCAGTCCGGAGGCGTTCGGGAGATTTCGGGTGACAGCTTGGCAGCGATTGTTGTCATTTTTAATATTACATTTTGCACAAGAGGATGTGACGAAGATCCTCACAGGCACATATTTCCTTTTTTTGGCATTAAAACCTCTGCACCCCCTCCGTGTCGAGCGAAGATTTCGCGCCGCCACAAACAGAGAGCTCCCTCTCTCTGTATTCAGCAGAGTGCTGCAGGCCACGGGGTAATAGGTGGCTTGGGGCACATCAGATGGGGAATAACAGCGGTGATTATCTTCTCTACCTCCTTGAAGTAATAGATGAAAGCCTCGCCATCGTGTAATAGGCTACTTAAGTCTGTCAAGGCGGGAGAAATTTTTTGCCCCGTCCTTATTTGCGTGGCTCCTCTCTCCCCTCTTTTGTGGTTAAATATGCTTTGTCTGAATGCCCCTGATGAACAGCATCGGGGCCTTTCTTCCTCCCTCTTCCCTGACATGATAATAAAAAACCACACAGGCGATGTGCTTTTAGCTCCCTTCAGGCTAAATCCCTGCAATCAAGAGTCATTTAAGATATGACACATGCAGGCGCTAAAGAGCAGCGGGGCCAGGCAGGAATAATCACACTGTTATCCATACTTTGACATCATTAATGAGGCGGAAGAGAGGGACAAACCCTGAGGTGAGGAGGAGTAGAACGAGGCAGATAAATGGGCTTGTTTTTCGGGGAGATCATATATCTGATGTTTTTGCGCGATCATATCACTTAGCCCCTCTGCGGCTGCCTCAGCAGGGGCTGTTGTTTAGCTGTTTTGGAAAAAGACGAGGCTAGTTGTTAGCAGCAAGCAATGATCTCTGCAGCATTGATCTGAGAGAACGCGTTATCTTGTTAAAGGCTCACCTCTAATGGCTGCTGATGCCTCCGAGTTGGGGTTTTAATTTGCATCGCGCACCACGCACCCATATGCTAATCCAACAGCACCTGCTACATCTTTGCATAATACTGCATAAAATCCTTATCTTACTCTTTCACGAGATGTGGAAATGTCCTTTAATGTTCTTATTGGGACGGCAACCCGAACGCGTCGGAATCAACTTTGCAGAGCAGATAAAACTATCTAAATGCAAATAAACAGCATAATCGTGTCACAATCGATTCAGAGTTTATCATAGCACGGCTCCTGCAGGGCGCGTTGTTTCAAATCAGACACTATTTCGCTTGTGTGATCACATCCTATTCTTCCGTCATTGTTTTTTTTACAGAGGACCATGCTCGGTCAGACGCAACTTGTTATCCCTTTATTGCGCCACAGCCTGGGCGAATTGTAAACTAAGGCCTGTGATGTTACGAGTCCCGAGAAGCAGCTTCCATCTATCCCTAAATGCACATTTAATTTGTGTGATTCTCTGCAACTCCTCTTGCTTTTCTCTGTCCAAGCTGATTTTCCAACACCTTTTACCCCTCAGCTGCTCCAATAAAGACGTAAGTAAGAGTAGAAGTCGTATTAGAATACAGCTCAAGATAAAGCTCAAGACCTCTGCTCCTCATTGTTTCCAGGCAGAACAGCTAGGAAATAAATCTAAATCTAGATAGACACTTTTATTAATTGTTCTATTACACCTGTCAACAAATTAAAGGGGACATATCATAAAAAAAACTCACTTTTGCAGTGCTTGTGCACATAAATTTGGGTATCTGGAGTGTCTACCAGCACACAAACTGTAAAATAAGACAACCCAGTCAGTTTTTTGTGGGCTGATCAGAAAACATGTGATTCAACAAGCCATTCAGATTTGGTTCCCCTTCCTATGTCACATGCAGGCTCAGTAGAATATATCAACTCCCCATCTGACAGCCCCATCTCCTAAAACTTACGTTCCCATACAACGAATCTGCATTGTGAATTACGTTTCAGGTGGAACGTATTTTCTTCTGGATTACGTTTATTTTTGATGTATCACAAATACGTTTCTAATCACAGTCTGTGAAAGTCCGCGTAGAGAGAAGGTCGAGGTGGTGGATAGGTCAAACAAAAACTGGAGACCATTTTTCATGTCCTGTGATAAACCAAAAGTCAACATTCATTTATTTTAATTTATGTCCGTAGCTTAATAACGTAACAAATGTAGTTTTTTAAGCCAAACCATGATGTTTTTTGTTTTTTACTAAACCTAACAAAGTATTTTTGCTGCTTTTTTTTAATTCCCTGTTTGGTTTCAATTTACAACGTTAACCACATGTTTGAAACTCTTTAAAATTGCGACTGTAATCCAGGAGAAAATATGTTTCCCTCGAAACGTAACTGAGAGACAGAGTTGCATCTGAGTATCTCCACCCACAGCTTGAGAACTACCTTTGCAAAGGTGCACCATATTTTTCTTGCAAGCCAATCAGAGCAGACTGGGCTTTTTCAGGATCAGGTCTTAAAGAGACTGGCGCTAAAACGGAGTGTTTTCAGTCAGAGGGTGAATACAGGTATATTCAGACACATTCTCATCCCAACTAGTCACATACTGACGCTTTGTCAGACCCCTCTGCGTCACTTTTCGGTCGCAGTAAACACATGCTTAATGTTGGGAATTAAACAAAAACACTTTCACAATAACTTCCTCATTACATTTACTGTATTATTAGCCTGTAGGCTTACACTGGAAGTACCTTATGACCCATATACTCATGGGATATTAGGGAAGCACCGGTACAATTAAGTACACAAGTACAATTTAGTGGGGATTTCATTTTATTCAACTTCTACTCAACTACATTTAAGAGCTATAGTTACTAATTAAGATTTTACATACAAAACATGCGATCATCATCTCTAAAATACAATTATCTTTTACAATTATAGACTGTTGCACCCAACAGTATATAAAGTAGCTCACCTTATACTTATAGCCTACTTTTATACATGATGCTTCTGTCCTTTTCCTTAAGTAAAAATCCAGGACATTTACCTGTGACACAGAAAATGTGCACTGTAGTATGGATGCTTTTAGGTAAAGGGTTGGAGTCAGGTCACTAACAACATGTTCTCATCCCAACTCGTCACATACTGCCACTTTGTCACACCCATTAGCATCACTTTAGGTTTAGGCAACAAAACCACTGTAGTTAGGTTTAGGAAAAAACAACATGGTTGGGCTTAAAACTACTACGTTTGTACAGTGAAAATGACGCTGATCGTTGTGAACGCAGGTCATGAATGAAACAGCTGATTGTAACGTGAAAGTGAAACTGAACGCACGGGTCTCCTGGATGAAAGCCTCATCTCTTTCGCTCTTTAAACTACGTCACCACAGCACTTTCCCTGAGCATTTAATATCGACGTGAATGTGTTTACACTGTAGTTAATGGAGAGCCGGGTGTGTTTCATACCGACGCTAAAGGGTGCCTTTGTGCGTTGGTATCGAACGCGGACGGCTGTGACAAAGCCTCTGTATTTGACACCCTGGGAATGACAATGGGCTGTGTATTATTGAGAAAAATAATGTCTTTTTTGAACATTAAAGCATGTAAATAAAGTATGAACCTGAAAATGAGCATGATATGACCCCTTTAATATCCACAGAGGCAAATGTTATTTATAAAAATGACCATATTTTACAAAAGCAAATAGTAAGTAAACGTAGCTTGCGGTAAACGTTAGTGAGGTTCAGACCTCATTGTTACTACAGTGATGGCCTCGGGTTTACTGTTCATCTGTTTCAGGGGGTTTGAAGAATATGTTTTTACTTTGTTGGCTATTCTGTGTGTCACCGTCACAGAGATGTAAAACAAATGCATGCAAACATTTTTCTGGCTATTTAACAAACCTGATTCTCTGATGCACATCTGACTCGGCCTTGTAACTGATCTAAAGACAGTGTGTGCCAGTGTTGTGTTGGCTTCATAGAGCTCAGCTGGCGCTCATTTGATAAACAATATATGTATATTTATATATTTATTCAGAGCGTCTTTGAAGGGGAAAAGAAAAAAAAGGTTGAAAAACACATTTAAGTGCTGCACATTCAGACAGCAGGGAGAGAAAAATAAAGGCCGGGATCTGAAATGGGAGAGAAACTAATGTGGCAGCGTGTTTTGTTTTTGTGCACAGAGAGCTTGCCCTCACAATGGCCTCCCACATGTGACTGAGGGAGCTCATCAGCAGAAAAAGTGAAAGCATTAATTACCTGAATAAAGGCAGCTGGCATGGCACTTTTTAAAAATCCACCCTCTTTTCAAAGCTACGTGTGAAAGAAGAGGAGAGATTTCAAAGCTTATTGGGGAGGGAGCAATTTTATGTAGTCTATAAAAACCATTATTCTCCACATCGTTGGCAGAATTGCAAGATGATATGATTGAAAGGAGGTGATGGTGCCTCTTTCAACAATAACAGTTCCCAGTTTATTTCAACTAAATTACCTTTTAGCAGCGCAACAAAGAAAATTTCCCTTGTTGCACTGCTGAGGGGCAATTTCCAGTTGTTGCCGATCATATTTATGCATTCTGACTTTCTCTCTTGTTCATGATTACTGCTTCTTGCCTCTTCCTGCTTATGACTTCTAGTTAAATTGGTTTTGCATCCAGTTGGTCTTTCAAAAAGGATATGAAAGCTTTCATTCCAAAATTATCTTCTTTTTTTTAAGGAAAATATGAAACAAACTTATCATTCGGGATTTCATCAATGGAATCTGGTTAGAAAAGATCTAAAAACACAGTCGGTAATAACTGTGTTTCTGCTCAAATGAGCTGCTTCAGACGGGGGGATATCGATACTGTACAAAACAAACAATGTTCTCCCAAACAAAGAAAGGACAAAAGCATCAACCTCCCTCTAGAAACAACGCTGCATGTTGCTATGTGAAATAAAACTGCCATGCTACTCTGGTCCCACTGTGTCGTGTAACCACTCATTACATGGCCTGGGTCTCAACAGGCACCTGTAGATGAATCACGCTGCTTCAGCGGGGGGAAAGTGAGGGGCTTTTAATGGTGACAAATATCAAATAATACTGCCGCTGCTGTTTTTATAAAGCACATTTGAAGGAGGCAAACGCACTTTTTTAGTAGCTTTTTGTGTATTGTACTAATATAGCCGATTAGAAAAGTCTTTAAGGACTAAGGAAATACCTTCAGAGTAGTTTAAGTTTTTAAAACATTGCCAGGAGATATATAAGAAGCACAAACTGGGGCTGGTTGAATTGCTGCTTTTCCACCGATATCAAGCAAAACAAATCAGCATGCTGCCGAATGTATCTCTGAATGTAAAGACTGTTTTGTGGGTCTTTATCTCCAAGAGCAACCACATCCAAACCTATTAACTATCTCCTTCAAAGCTCATCAATTATCCGGGCCGAGCAGAGATGTCCATTAACCGAGCGTATACAGGAAGCTGCTATTATAAGACACATGGTTCGCTTGCCATTTTTCCTTTTCATGTGCAAGAAACCCCATAATCAACAGGCATTGAACTAAGAAAAAAAAGCCTGCTCACCAACAGCACTGAGAGCATAAATCACCCCCAACTTACTGTCACAAGCAGGCCGGGCCATAGCATTAAAGCCTTGTTAACGTCTATGCCTGTGCCCATTAAGCTACATTATTCTGCGTGTGCAATTAGGAGCGTTAAATTCAGTTAGCACAGGGGCTGTTATTTTATGTCTGTGATATGTCCCTGTGTTGGAGATCACACAAAACCTTGGGCACCTTTTACAGAACATAGGGAGTACAAGTACAGAGATATTGTGGACAATATAGTTTGCATATTACCACATATTATTGAGAGGGTTTTGGAGTATAAATATCTTGGTATCTGGCTTTATCAAAAAGTTTCAATATCACATGCAACGACAACAAATTGGATATTTTACACAGAAACAGAGCAAATTGTCCTTGTTGCTCAGTAGGAAGCATAGACCGTATATAAGAAGTGGGCGTAGTCATCGTGAAGTCACCAATTGGTTTGTGGACTGCCATTTTTCGGCATTTTGCCCGTCGCCGTCTTGTTTTTATGCAACCAGAAGTGACACGAGAGAGTGGAGCTAAGTACAACCAAACGCTGAATTTTTAGGCGACCAAAATGTTTAAAATGATCTTTCATAAACTGAAATCACGATGTGAAAGGGTTAAAGTTCTACGTCAAAAACACGGACAACTCCCAGACCGGACAACGCCGTGGTAGCGACCTGTCAATCACAAGGTAGCCCCGCCCTAAAGCATCCCCTGCTTTATGGTCTGTTTCATTTATCATTTACTAAATGAACATCGTGCTGTATTGAAGAAGACTTGAAACTAGCTTGAAGCCAGTCGGGAGAAGAGCGAAAAACATCTTTTCCAATGAGAAAAGCCTTCAGTGGCGTTCTTTGCTCTTCTTTCAATGACGAAATACTCTCCAGTTCTGTTATAACTGATGCTATTGTAGCAGCTAAACTAACCTCTTCAGGAGCCGCCATTGTTGCTTAGAATGAACAGTCGCATGAGTCGCGTCACACACTCATAATCCACACCCATATAGCTGCCAGTAACTCCTCACAGGACGCCGATTGGTCCAAGCTCAGGCTTGCCGGCCACATGTGACATTACGGAAATCCAGCTGCCATGCAAGGTAAATATTACTGAGCCTTTCTTCAACTTGCTATATGTGCTATACTGTATGTGTATCACTTTGAACACATCTAAATCACAGATGTGTATTTATAAAGAGATGCACATTAGCTTCAGCGTTTTGGCCTTTAGGCGTAGCTTTGGGGGCGACGTGCCTCTGTAAGCCATTAACTCCCAACACATGTTTAAATTCATTCAATTGGGGATTATGTCCTAGAACCATGGAGGACTTTTAATGTGAAACATGTGTGCAGGAAGTGTTTAATTTCGTGGAAAGTAGTTAAGCACTGAACAAAAAAATTGGCAAAAAGAGAACAGATTGGATTTAATTAGTGATTTTGAAGAGCTTTTTAAAAGTTACTTCTAGAGCAGCTGAGTGGTGAGTATGATATGGTTACGCTGCTGGTGTTTTATTCCGAATGAATCGAGACAACAGGCGAACATTGAGGAAAGTGTTGGGTTTGTATTGACATTAAACAGCTGCTTAAACAGGAGATTAGAAAACATGGAGGGTTCTCACAAAAATATGATAAAAGATATTTATAAAACAGGGCTCCAACATCAGCCGGCTGTTTCAAATAAAGGCCTCGGTAAAGGCCACTATTTGAGTATTTACGGTAACCTCTGACACACAAACAATCTTTGAAAATGAATTCAAACAACTACAGTGTAACAAGCAGTGTGACTGCATATAAACGGTAAATTAATGCTAATAAAGTTCCACCACAAAATCCCTGCAGACGCTCCGATGAGTCAGTCACCTTCAGATCAGGCTGCACAGCGAGGAACTAAAGAGTCAAATGAGCATTCAGTGCAGGTGAAAGTCTAACTCTGTCTCAAGTGAGTTAGAGGCAGAAATCAGGTTTTAGTGGCAGCCTGTGTCCTCCCAATTCCAGTAATCAAAGCTCTGTAAATTACAATGGCTCGGGAGATGAACTGTTTTGAAACCTTGCCATGGATCAAATGGGCAATCTTGATTCAAGCCAACTCCAAAATTAGCCAGCCAGTTTCAGCTGTTTTTCTTTTCTTTTTTTTTCTCTCTCTTCCCTGTGCTCCTTCCAGAGAGAAGCCCAATTTAATTTCACCCCACGTGTGCGGAGAGGTTGCTCCGACAGTGTGATCAATTGATAATATGGGCCAAGCAGGATAGCGGTTTCATTATTTTAATTTCTTTTGTAGTTGCCCTCAAGCAGAAAGTCACATGAATTTATTTGTGGCCAGATGAGAGGATTAGTATATTGATCACATACATGATTAAATGTAACAACACTTATGAGGGCTTTTGGGAATAAAAAAAATAACATGAATATGACGTCATGAGTCTATCGAGGCTGGTTTGAAATGTAATTGTCGGGCTTTGTTTTCCCATGTTTTACTTTCTCAGTCTTATTGCTGGTTGTTTAGAATACATAAACAAACTGTAAGTTACTAATTTCATACTGTATATTACTGTAGACTATATGGTAATGATAGCAGTAAACATTTCATCCTCCCATATGAGCTCCGAGGATGAATCACTAACTTTGTTTTAATGTTTACTGTAACCGTAGTGGCTCCCTGCAGGCTAATCTGCAATTTCAAAAAAACGGTATAATGTACTGGTGAGCTGCATCATTCCCTTTTGTTTCCTCAAAATCTGATCAGTGGTGTGATGCACAGCGAGAAAGAAAACAATCCAGCGGACTGAGACCAGTCCTCCCTCCAATTTATGTCTGAAATGAAAAGTTAACGCTGGCAAAAGATTGCATCAGTGAAATTTTAGTTCTGCTTCTCTTATGTTAGCAGATGTATGAGGATGTGTGTACTTCTTTTTTTTGCTTTTAGCTTGTTGTGTTAGGGCAGTGTCAAGTTTAAACTCAAAACTATCTTGTGTGCTTTGCTGCAAACGATTAGAAAAATGAGCTTTGTGCCTTAAAATCGTATTATCATCCAATGCTAGCAGCGCTGTGAGGCTGTCTTTAGGCACCGTGGTGGGGACGGCCCATTGTTCCAAAACCCAAATAGTCTCAAAAATTGTCCCAGACCTTTATCCCGAAAACAAACTGCCATTGTTCTGAAGGCTCATAGCTCCAAAAACACAAGCACATGGCTAATTATTATGCAGAATGACGTCATCGGACCTTCACGATTATTTTCCCTACAGGCGAAGGCATGACCCACCACTCTGCCTCTTATTACTCGTTGCCTTCGTTGGTTGGGTTTAGGCATGAGGAGTGAGATTAGTTAGGTTTAGGGTAAGAATATCAGGGTAAGACAACTAGGGGCAGGGTAGGGTGGGTCCCGACCAAGCCCCCAGGAAGAGCGCCGGTCGTTGATGCCAATTTTCGTAGTGGCCAAACGGTGATACTACAACTTTTGTGTCCGTCACGTGATACCATTGGACCCAAAAAGTCTTTTTTCCATAGACTTACGATGGGAAAGAGACGTCTGTTTTCGCCATAGTAGGAAAACAAATATCGCAATCGGGAAGGTTAGATTACATCATTCTGCATAATAATTGTATTTTCGGAGCAATGGGCCTTCTGAACAATGGCCGTTTGTTTTCGGTATAACGGGCTGACGCACAAATGGGCTTTTGGTCCAATGGCACATTTTTCTGACTATTGGGGTTTCAGAATCAGGGGCCATCATTAAAACAATGGAATGGCACCACAGAGGTACATTGAGCTAAAAGCTAACATCAGAATGTCAACATGTTGATGCGATAATGTTTACCACGTTCACCTTCTTAGTTTAGCGTGTTAGCGTGCTAAAATGTGACATTCCCATCAGCAGTGTCATTTGTTTTCCAGGGATAAGTTAAAATTTTGACCTGATTCATCAAAGTTATTGCACCAAATTTCATGGCAATCCATCCATCACATGTGAAACGCTGAATATGTTTTCTAAGATGATTATCCTCAATATCACCCCAAGGTTTACCAATGTGATTGATGGTACAGTAATTAGTTACCCTGATACAAAAGTATGTGGTTCCCCAAACATTACACTCACATGTGATTATTTAACTGAAACGTCTTATTCTAAAACAGCCTCCTCTCTTCTGGGAAGGCTTTCCACCAGATTGTGAAACCTGGCTGCAGCTCAGGTGGTAGAGGGCGTCGGCTATTAATTGTAGGGTCAAAGTATCCTTGAGCAAGACACTCAATTCCAAATTGCCTCTGATGTGTGTGTATGTGGAGATAAAAAAAAATGCAAGTGGAAAGCCAAATAAATGTAATGTAATGGATTTGCTCCCATTAAACCACAAGAGCATTAGTGAGGTCAGACACTGAGTGATCAGGTCTGGCTCACAGTCGGTGATCCAGTTCATCCCGATGGTGTTGGATGGGGTTGAGGTTAGGGTTCTGTTCAGGCCAGTACACAAGGGTGTCTACTTACTTTTGTACTTGTGTGTGTGACGTATGCACAGGTGGGTATGCGAAGTGTAAAGTTAGCTTTCCTACCGAGGAGATGGTAGCCCCTGGTTGAAAATAAGGTTGTTAAACAAGCATGTTGTTGTCAATATTTGTACCGCTAGTACAAAATAAGATATAGACAATTGAGCAGGGCACCGGTACCGAACCCTCGGGCCTCGACGGTGAGTCAATATAACTTCCCAGCAGAGTTTTAGGATAAAAAGCACTCACAAGAGGCAGGGAACGCCTTCAGGCTAAATGCAAAAAGCAGGGAAAAGCTCAGTTGCAGACCTGAGGTAGGTGCTTTATCTCAGTGTGGTTATGAGCTGGTAGATCTTAGCATCATTACCATAGTATCACTTTATCTGTGACTTCCTCTCTACCACGGTGGGCCGCCACAGTAAGAACACGACCACATAAAAAAAGCACTCACATCTAAATGACTTTTAGCTCTTAGTTGGTGGTCTTAACTGTCATCTACGAAGCCTTTTGGAGCAGCAGTCAGTATGAAATACTCATGCATCTGTCCCTTATTTCATCTGATCTTCTTCTTCTTGAGGTCAACATCTTGTATCAATGGAGGACACCTCCATTCCCCTCAGATCACACTGCACCATGTCACAGATTCGCATCAGATAAAAGCTTGAATTAGTTAACTAATCTTTGGGATCTATGAAAATTTGACGTTTTCCAACTTTTCACTGTTTACACAGAGCCTAAGAGTGAAATAAAGCCTTTTGACCTCGCCGTCAGACAGCCCTTATATCGCTCTATTCAAAGCCACCAGACTCCATTGACAAAAACAGTCATTTTACGTCGTGGAACACGGAGGTTGCTGGTCTACCGCTGTATTAATCTGTTAGTTTGTTTGTGTTATTGTGTGACTTTTGGATCCAATCTAACGTGGTGTCCACACAGCAGACATCCTGACTGCTTCTCCAAACTGTGAGCATGCCGAACGCCATCTAAGTTACCGTATGGTACACTGTATATAAGTAGTAATGTCATCATGCAGAAACCTACGTCCAGTCACGTGGGAAAACGTTTTTAGAAGGGCTTGAGAAAATAGCATTTTGACACTAAAACATACGTACTTCGACCAAAATTTTAATGTTTGGATTTGAATATATAACGAACACCACATGGAAGCTACAGAATGATATAAAAACCTCTAATAAAAATAATAATCGACCTGCCCTTTCAATAAATCAGAAACTTAAAGAAAAGCTTTTAAAGATTGCAAAATCATAATCATAGCAAACCAAATGTTTCAAGTACTTCATGAGTGAAATCCAAGTATCAGATAGAGTTCAAATATTTGTACCTTTCCTGGCCAGACAGAAGCTGAGCAGTCCGGACATACACTTGAAGGGCATTTAGTTATTTTCTACAAGGAGACTGCAAAAGCTGATTTAGGAGTGTTATTAATATTCTGATGAGACAGGTCCAAGTGTCTCTACAACTTGTCCATTACAAAAAATAAAATCCTTAAGACAAAAATAGAGCCACCGCAAATTAATCTTTCAAACACTCAAATTCATCATCATATTACTGTATTTTTGCAGCGACGACCGAGCACTTAAGATACTCATTTAGGCTGTTGTCAAATCCATCTCCAAACTTTCTGTCTTTCAATCACACAAGACAAGAAGGATGCGAGACAAAAATGAGGACCACACATCATTTTTTTTTTTTAAGTCGGCTGAAATTACTCTCACTTAGCGAAATGACTTTGTCACCCAATTTCACCCCCGTTGGAAAACAGCCAGAGAACGCTGGGGGAATTAGTAGATGAAAAAGCATTAATGAAAGACAGTTGTCATTTTCTGACAAATGTCACAAAGAATAAATTTGTCTAGAGAGACAGCAGCGGATTCAGGACGGTGAGAAGAAGACCAGATGTCAAAAACATATAGAAATGAATACCTTACAGCATTTTGTCTTCAGAGACTAAATCCTGCAGCCTTCAAGCACTACAAACTGTCATGCCAATAGCGTACTCCTACTACTCTGTTTGAATTGCATTAAATTGTCCCAAAATCACAGTCTTTCTGATATCAAGTGCAGTTCATCTTACAAGAAAATAAGACTCAATCTTTGCATCATAAAAACTGTATTCTGAGAGCTGGAGGGGATGACGGCAGGATGAAACATGCTATTGGGAAGCTCATAGTAACCAGTTTGGTATTGATTTTGCCTTTAAATCACACTGCAATATATCATATACATTGACAATTTATTCAACAAACAGTGTACAGTAGCACGAGTTCTTAACTAAGTTAGTGGTAGATTTGTGTTCAATTGAGTTCTGTTGGGAAGTTGGGAAGGAGGCTGCAGTAGCTTCAGGCTGTGGCTCAGTATGACATCATGCATTAGTTAGGGTGCTTTTTTTTACTGTGGGGATCATGCTGTATCCTGTTTGTACACAGTATAGCTCACTGACAATTGCCAGTGCAAAGACATTTAACGACTTTACTTTTCGTATATTTATCTTAGATTAAGATTTTAGATACAAGTTTATGATATAAAGCATGACCAGTTGGTCGGTCCAGACTGAAATATCTCAACAACTGGATGGATTGCAATTACATTTTGTACAGACGCGTATGATACCCGATTAATCCTCTAATGGCTTTGGTGATCCTGTGGCGTTTCCTCGTGACGGATGCATGATGCAAATGAACATATTACGTCATCTGGCAACTTTTAGCGACTTTCGGAGCTAGCGCTAGCTACTTTCATTGGAAAAGCATTGGCAACACGGCTTTATCCAGATCTTCATAAGTAGCCTACTTTCCAACACAGCAGTGGCACCGCGTGACCTTCTCAAGTCCACTTCTATGCAGAGACATTTTCTGAGAATCCCATCGAGCTCACCCAAGATGAGCCTTCGGCTATGCGAGAGGTGTTTGTCCCCGGAGAACCTACACCATCTTTTGTTAATTACCCCTTGTCTTCCTTTTACATTCGAGATGGCTCCCCATCTCCTCAAGTCAAGATGAGGAGGGAACGGTGTGAACCTTGAAGTGGGCAATTATTCCTCACATTGTTCAAGTTTCAACTGCCGTCAGCTTAGGAAGAAAAGAGAACTGTGAACTTAAACTGACTGCAGTAAAGTTGTTTGTTTTAACTGTATTGGTTTTATAGTTGGTAAAGTCTTTTAGAGACACTAGGGAAGGGAGCTAAATTCCTCTTCAACTATGAGGTTCATGGCTACAGATTAAAAACAGACATCAAGTCAGCATCCACTCTTGGCAAGAATAAATTGGACACAATCTTGTAGCGTAAGTTAAGGGTTGTGGTATGACTTCAGCGACTAGTGATAAGCTAAACCAATTATCCAGATTAGTTAAACTCCCAGGCTACATCCACACTAATACGTTTTCGTTTTAAAACGCATAACTTTTTGCCACGTTTATACTTAGTGTCCACACTACTCCGGCGTTTTTGAGCCCCTAAAACTGAGACGTTTGAAAATGATGACGCAGACGCCCACGTTTGTTTCTTGATCGGGTCTTATCAGTCATGATGTGTCCTTCTCTGAGTCATCACTCCCCATCGCGTGAACCTTTTCCAGAAGAAAACAAACAACATCAGCCCCGACCAAGCCCCCAGGAAGTGCGCCGGTGGTCGATCCCAACTTTCGTAGTGGCCAAACGGCGGTACTGCAACTTCTGTGTCCATCACGTGATGCCATTGGGCCCAAAAAGACTTTTTCCCCATAGACTTACATTGGGAAAAAGACGTCTGTAACTCAGCAGATAATTTTTTTTTAGGTGAATCAACTTCCCAGTACGAACACTCTAAAAGTCCTTATTTAAAAAAATACGTTTTTAAAGTTGTAAAACGCACTAATAGCTGAATCCAGAGTTATTTCCCTTCCTCCGTTCATGTGAGTGAGACCCAGACCAAGGCTGGAGCGCCAAGCCGTGACGATGGCGTGACGTTGGGACCCCGTGACCGAGTCATGTGACCGAGGGGACGCTACTGCGTATGTTCCATGTGCCCAAGATCCGGGTACTTTTCCAGACGGGATTCGAGCCATTTAGGCTTCATGCACCACTGAGCAACTTTCATAGGAATGAACGGGGCCCCGCCTCCAACGCTGTATCCAGTTCTCTTAATACATCCATGGCCTCGACCACCAGTGGTTAATGTTAACATGGACACCGAGTTACAAGCGTTGCTGACCTTGTTGTCTCCGCTAGCAGCTGTTGTGCAGTTAAATTCTGCATTTTATAATATAATGCTACTACTGCCTACATGCACAGGAAGAAAGCTATTATTCGAGCGCTTTGCATCATTTCCCGTGTTCAGCGCTACTTCCTGTTCACACCGGCACATGCATGCCCAGTGTACGTGAATGGTCATGTGATATGTGTTTTCAGGCGTGGTAGTATGGATGGAGATTTATCGTTTTCATTTTAAAACAGCATTTTTATAAGCAAAAAGTGTTCTCTAAAGCATTCAGTCATTTAGCTAAATAGAAAACTTGCATTGTGTGCTCAACAGTGTGTTATTCAGAGCTTTTGACATTTCTCTGATAATTAGATTTGTCAGGGGATTCATAACTTTTTAATAGACTTTTAGAATAGATATTTAATAGATTGATTAAATGCTGAATGAATAGAATGTTATCAAACCCTGAGCGGGTTTCACAGAAGAACAAGTTAAGGTTGACTACACTTATTCCAGTGAGTTGTTGGAAAAAAAGCTTCTTTTTTTTACCTCCCACGTAGCGTATCAGGTATCACCTGTGTCTTCTCCTGATTCACTCGGTACGTATTTGTACCATAATGTGTGCAGCCTGAACTGGTCGACCTTTCTAGTGCATCTGCCTTTTACAAACCACTAATTAAGACTCCGAAGAGGACCTGACACCTCACCAGTGAATACACCATTAAACACAAAGATTCAGGTCTTTATTGGAACGCTCTAAGAGCCCAGCAGTCATCATACGAGGCAAATGTCAGCTGTTATTAAAGGCTGTTATTACTCTGTGGAATAAAAGACTTTATTGCAGAGAAATTACAACAAAAAAAAAAACTTCTCAAGTATGTTGGAGTACTTTGGCTCTCTCTATTGAAAGCAGAAAGATGAAAAATAGTCCAGCAAACCTTTAACAACATGCTGAACTGCTGTCATGAGCTGCCATGTGTACCTTTTGTAATTATATTTGAGAATTAACAAATTTTACAATGAAAAGTTACCTTGAGTATCTCCATTTCCTCTTTCGTGAATAAAGATATTTAGAAAAAGAAAAGTGAAAAGAGTAATTTAGCTAGTTATTCGCAGTTTCTTTGAGTTAGTCATGCAATATTTCCCCAAAAGGTTCTGATTTGCTTGAACAATCCATTTGAATTGAATACTATTCTGTGTGTATGTGCAAATTTCTTTTTTTTTTTTGCACTCAACCATCTCCAGTCTGAGCTCATGGTAGGTTGGATGTGCTCTGCTAAGCGTGCTCAATGAGCTCCTGTGTTTGAAACATGATGGTTTTATTATGAAAATCTCCTTTCATCTCTGTTAAGAGAAGTAATTTTACTAATGAGCCTCTGGCTGAATTATAATTGACAACTGCCAAAGACCAGGTGTTTTCCTGCATTTGAATTTCAAAATTTGTGTTGGATAGATGTTTGCTTAAAGCGCGTATTCAAATGCTGAGTGTGTCGAGATGAAGGACCAGCTTTGGCACCAGCTGCCTGGCACTACGGAGCCCCTGATTACGGCACCAGGGGCGACATGTCAGCTTGAAATACTACGCCCTGGGTTAGCATGTTTTGAGGCCAACGGCTCCAGTAAAAACCCCAGCTGGATCATGACTTTACTCGATGTGTGATGGAGTAGGCGAGAGAGGGCTGCAAAAGAAGCAATCCCAGGCAAGGGCATCTGCAAGGCCAATAAATAATGGGTTGTGTAAGGAGCTGGAGTGATGGCTGGCTGTATTTACTCTCTTCTCTTCTTGACAGCTCTGTGAATGTGGTGTTTTTCTTCTTCTTTTTAAACTCTCTTGCCTGCAGAGGGACAATTAAAGGAGCCCAAGCTCGGTTCTAGACTCAGCGAATGATTATGGAATACTGATGAGAGGTGATGCCCAGCCAATCCTAACAGAGTTTCACTGCATTGATTTGTTTCTGTTCGAGTTTTTTTTGGCCGACTTGATGAAAAAAGCCTCCGCCAGCTGACAGTCTGATAGAAAAAAAAATAATATATTTGCTTTGAGTCTGACAGGGTGGCGGGGTAGGGAATATACACAGATAAAGTGCTGGGCTGAGGAAGTTTTAGCTCAGGAAACAGAATATGTGAGACATTAAAGAATTTTATTTACATTTCACATTAACTTTTGTTTGTGCTCTTTATGTAGTAATATCTGTGTTTACTGAAGCTGGGGACACACATACAGACTAATGCAAAAGCTCAAAGGGCTCAAAGCATTCAATTATAAAATCTGAGTCCAGTGTCACAGCTGGGGGTTAGCCCCCGTGGCCCACATGGCACCAGACCTTTATGTCTATCGTTGCAGGTGGTGGAACCACATGGCACCAGACCCATGGAGGGAGCATGCCCAGCTACCAGGCCGTAACGTTTTCTCTACTCCAGACATGGTTGCTCCATTCGTAAGATGCCAATTTAAAGAACTCTTTAAATCACTTCCAACTTTGGTCTACCATCCTGGGACCAATTTGCCATGGGAGACCCTATACCTAGAGCTATTGGCCCCAACAACACGGCGCCCAGGGTCATCACAGGTCCAACTGTAGTGGACCCAGAATATGCTGGAGGGATTATATATCCTATTTGGTTTGAGAACGCCTCGAGATCCCAAGGAAGAGCTTCTGAAACCCATCATCAAATCTATTTATTGATGGTTCAACTCTATAATATAAGCATAATAACCTGTTTATAAGAACTAAAACCCCAAAACACTGGCATCCAAAGAACTAAATCCATGTTTTACCCCATGTCAAATTTTCTAATTAGCTAACAGAGAACCTGAGTGTTCTGTACATTAGTTTTGGCAGTAAAAAAATAAATTTGTAAGTGATTTGTTAAGTTTTGATAGATTTGGAGCCTAACAAATACAGGCCTTTTACCAACTGGACCACTTTTTGGACCAACAGACCAAGCAAAGACATGAAGTTAATACGTGATAATACGTGATACGCAAACCTCCAAACTCTTGCGCAGGCTTTGGGAGTAAAAGAATACACGGAACGGTGTTACGTAATTAGTATACAAAGAAAAGGTAACTGTATTCTGTTACAGTTACAGAAAAATGTAATTTGGGGATTACCAGCAGGATTACAATTTTAAAATACATTTTAAAACAATGTAGGCTACTACCTTGCACTTACATTACAACACTTCACAACATGAGTCTCACACAATGGTCTCTAACGTTTGGTGGAAATTTCACTATATTTAGTATGTTAAGCAGAACAGGGGAACAACATCACACACAGTACAGTGCAAGTTACGCCTTCCTATTGTTAAAATGCATGTGAAGTGTGAATAGCATACTTAACAAAGTTGTTGGCACACATTTAAATGTGTCTACTGCTAATCATGTTTGCAGCCAGAGACACAGGCGGACGCTGGAACGTAGTTTCACTTGTAGCGATTTTATTTCTGTACCAAATCAAACCAGCATATATTCCCTCTCTAACGTCTGCCTACATGTTTTCTCTGCTGCCGTTAAGTTAGCTTCTTGCTACGGCAGGTAACAACAACCATAGAGGAAGAATTCTTCTTCTTCCTCTCCAACTTGTATTTATTTTGCTACTCATTCACAGGCACTACCAACCGCACGGCACATTCCCAAACATACTGCTTAAAATAACACGGCAGCCTGAAGTATCCAAAAGTAACGGAAAGTAATCAAGTTACTTTAATATTGTGATTCTTGGATTAGGTTGCTGACTACATTTTTTTAAAAAGGTAATTAGTAATTGTAACGGTATACATTTTTAAAGTAACCATCCCAACCCTACTGTTGCGTTTGCCTGCCCAGTATCTTACAAATTACGTTCATATTGGATAATACCAATGCTCACTGTAGTACTGTACAGTAGTGTTCCCATTATGCAGTGAATCAGACAGTAAAGGTGAGGAGGTCGTGGTGGTGGATGGGCGCGTTATGCATCTTGTAAGACATGCAGTTAATGCTCCTTGCTTACTGTAACCATAATCTTTGAACCTTAACTAAGTGTTTTTGTTGCCAAACCCTCACCATACCTTACCCATAACGAAATTGTTATTACCTCCATGTTTCCCTAACCTTAGCTGTACTGCACTTTTACAGTCAAAGATATTGTCGAACAGTGTACTTTAGAAAATGTTGGAATTAGAGGTACTTTTTTTTATGTAATCCAGGGTTCTTCAGAATCAAATCATGTTGTTTTTCTAGTGTTAGAATTACATTCGTTCGGCAGTGGAAATGAACATCCATCAATAAACAATCTGTTGTTCCTCTGTGCTGTAATTTACATGATAACAGACAAAGAAATGTCAGAAAAATCCAAATCTGGATGAAATGGTGGTTGGAGAGACTTGGGCAACAGGAAGTGTAAACTGCAGAGAGAGTTGTGAGAGGTGAGTGAACTCTGAGATGAACTTCAGCTTTGCACTGAGACCTGGATGAACTGGATTATAAAATAATACTCTCTCTCGTGGCACAGTGCAATATCGTTCTGTTTGCTCTCTGTTTTTCAGACAGGTTTTTATTGTTATTTCTCCCACGCACACACTTCTAATGTCGACCGTCATGATTTAAAGTCCAAAGAACGTGTGAAATAATCTTAAAGGGAACAACCGCAGCGAATAGACGGAGGCAGGAGATCAGAATCTTTAAACGCGCTATGATTTTTATCTCCATGCTGTCAACAACAAACTCTGGACTCCAACTCGGTTTGATCAATCTTATCACCCAGTTATAACATGAGCTTCTGGATCACGTGACTGTAAAAACATCACATTGAAGGCAATAGAAACTCAAATCTTTCAGGCTGGTTTATGAGCAATGTGCCTCCTTCTGCTCTTCAACAGCAGGAAAAACTGTGAGCTGCAGACTGAACCAGGGATCAAACAACAGGAGTTCTCAAATCTTGCCTGCAAAGGGCAGTACAGACTGTCAACTAAGCTGCTCACAGTATACGTGATAGGGCAACGATGGCTGTCGCACACATGAAGGCAAAGCATCACACACCACCTGATCTCACTCATTCAAAAATACAGTTTGCACAGCAACTTTCACTGCGAATACAGTACAGAAAATATTGTTTTTGAAGGTACGTATTTGGGCATTTCTGAGATTAAGGCTTGTTTTTTCAATCATACTGTACGATAATTGTTTAGTCTATCAAATGTCAGAAAAGAGAAATAGATCCCAACAGGGTGTCTTCAAATTGCTTGTTTGGTCAAATACAATAGCCGTGTTTCCATCAGCGTATTTTTATATGCATTTTGAAGTCTCACATTAGAAAAGCTGTATGGAAACGGCAAAGTTCAATAAAACTTCCTCAATTGCGCAAGAAAGGTTTTACGCTCGCTTGAGGTGGTTTTTGCCTTCGTCGATAAAGAGTTGATGTGCTAGACGGGCCACACAGTCTCACAGCATTTTGTGAAATTGTCACGAAATTGAATCTATTTGATTTGTGTACATAGACAGTATTTCCCCTTTTTTCGTGACTTTCAACAACATATTTTTCATGCTTTTTCCTACAACTGTCCAGCAACACGTGACGCACGTGTCAATTTCCGCTTCAGTCTTTTCAAAATGAAACTACTTAGTTAGGTTTAGGAAAAGATCAACTTGGTTAGGCTTTGGCAACAAAACTACTTAGTTAGGTTTAAGAAAAGAACGCGGTTTGAGTTTAAATAACAGCAGAAGTGTTGTAACTTAAGTACAGAAGTTACGTGACATAAATCAACTTTGACTTCTGGTTTCACACGGGACACAAACACCAGTCTCCTGGGCAACATTTTTGACACACCATTCTACCCCGACCTCCTCCCTACGCGGCGTTCGCTGCTCTTTATACTTCCCGGTTCACAATTACGTGGATTAAACACAAATTGATTTTGTGCTGACCATCACGAAAAAAATGTGAACTTCCTGTCTATGTACACGATTCAATACATCAGATTTTGTGTCTATTTCACAAACTGCTGTGCGACTGAGCTGAAATGGGATATGGAAACGCCTTTTGCTGAATAAGTTCTGATTTAACTCACATAATTGATCAGCTGTTTCTGTGTCTTCTGGGATATATAATTTATTTATATTGTCTTCATCTCCAGACAGAGTGAAACATGGCCGATACTAGCTGACATGAAAGAACAATTAAAACTTGCCCAATAGAAACAAATTCTTGGAGACCTCTTTCCATTTTTCTCTTGTAGATGGTTAGATGGCCACTTCCGGTTTGCAACCTCTACTTCTTCTACTCTGTTTACTGGCAGATTACAGCCATGCATAGCCTTTACCGCCAACTTCTGACCAAACTATGCAGCCTATAGTTTATCCACTCCAAACCCAGTTGATGGAAACGCGCCTAATTCACACTTCCTTTTTCCCGACATTTCAAAGGTTCGCTTAAAATTTGCTCGACAGTTGAATGGAAACTAGACTAGTGATTCAAAACTGAAAAAAAGCAGCAAGACATCACTTTTTAGAAGCCAAAATCAGCAAATGTTTGTGATTTTTGGTTGAAAATGTTCCATTAATGGATTAACCAATTTATAATTTCTTTACTATTTGTTTTGAGATTTTCAACTGTGAGATTAATTCCTTTATTGCTTGAATCTAAGTTGCCTCCAAGAATGGAAGTTAATAGTAAAAGTGACTTCTCTTCCAGTTCATTTTCTCTGTTTTCCTCCTCTCCCATTAGCGTTTGCCAGCATCACTCTCAGAACTTGGTGAGCCTTGGACCGCTTCACTCTGCATGAGCCCGGACAGACTGGGCTTGTCAAAATCAAACAAAATTATTGTCGGTTTCAGCTGCTCGAGACTTATAATAACCCCGTCACCTGTTCAGAAGCTGTTGGTGCCACAGGAAAACCTCCAGACCAGACTGGATGGTCGGGGTGGACTTAGAAAAACTTTCTGCGTGACCTCGACTTCGGTTTATTAAAACCAATCCTCCTGGAGAGGCAACCTGATTTGGTCATTCAGCCAGCCTCTCTATTGTCCTGTTTAATGATACGCTTCTCATCTAATCTACACAATAGCACAAGAGTGTTGTGCTGATTACGGTTGACCCTAAAAGTAATTGGCAGGCTGCTTGCCAAAGCAGGGAATTAATCTAATGTTTCGGAGCAATGATGAATCAAAAGCATTCAGAGGGGATAAATCACAAGAGGCCCCACAAACAAATGACAGTGACTGTAATTATCAAAAGGACTTTGTTTTGCAGCTTCAGAAGAACTCGGTGTGCTGAGAGAAAGGCAATAAAGCTCTCTGAGGCCGAAGGACGCAGTCTCGGCAGACTGCAGAGCTATTGTGTAAGTCGATGCCCGGCCAGGGGAGGCTGCAGATTACAGACGTCTGGGGAGAGGTATGAACGCCAGGTTGCTGGGAACTAAGGGAAAGTGTGGGCGAGGAAAGTTAGACCAATGAGACCTATAATCAATGAAGTCTTTAGCAAAGCACAAAACCTGCCTGATCTCATAGAAATATGTGAAATGACCATGACCTCTTAACAGCTCATTACGTGGTGGTGAAGGCAATGTAATGTGGGAAAATGACGTGCCTGTACAACGGACACAATGCCAATGGAAATGCTTTAGTCTGCACAATCCGAGAGGCTCTAGTATTGTTTTTGGACACAAAAAAAAAAGTCTGTCAAACTATTCCGCCAACAATACTGATTTACTTGTGATGTTAATCATGGATGGATTATCAGACAATGGGCCCGGACATGTAAAGGGCCCCCACCCCTCCTACATAAGAACAAGAGCCACAGATTCAAAGAGACATGTTTTTTGTTGTTTTGCAACTATTTGTGGACATTTTGCATCTTTTTGTGGTCCTTTTGTCTATCTTTTTTATCGTTTTGCATTTCTTTTTGGTTATTTTGCATCTCCTTTTAGTCGATTTTCATCTCTTTGTGGTCATTTTGCATCTCCTTTCAGTCAATTTACATCTTCTCTTGGTCATTTTGCATCTCCTTTTAGTCGTTTTGCATCTCTTTTTGGTTGTTTTGCGTCTTTTTTTGGTAGGTTTGCATCTCTTTTTAGTCATTTTGCATCTCTTGGTAGTTTTGCATCTCTTTGTAGTCATTTTGCAGCTCTTTTTGGTAGTTTTGAATCTTTATTCTGTAGTTTTACATCTCTTTTTAGTCATTTTGCGTCTCTTGGTAGTCATTTTGCAACTCTTTTTGGTAGTTTTGCATGTCTCTGTAGTCGTTTTGCATCTCTTTTTGGTAGGTTGTTTTTTTTAGTTGTGACTTCCCAACAAAAAATGTTAGCAGTAACTTCAAGAGAAGTTCTTCCCAGTAGGCCCGTTCAGTAATCCGTCCATGATGCTAATAACTTAAAATTGATTTTAAACTAATTGTTATGTCCAGGCTTGTTGAGGGGCTTCTCCATGTTGGGGCCATTGGTAGTTCATTCCACTATTTGTGGAGAATGACATCCTGAAACCATATAAAACATTTGTGGGTTCAGGAGACCTTTGTTTTTCTATGTTGAATAACATTGATCATTAAAATGAAATCATTTACAGTGCGGGAAGATCATTTGGGAATCAGCAGCTTCTCAGTCTTCTCAGATAAATAAAAGGTCAACAAGGACTCATTGAATACATTTGTTTCTGTTTTTGCAATTTGTTTATAATCAACATCTATTCTTTTTGTGTTTTATTATCACTGAGAGTCATCAATGAATGCAAATCACATTTAAATGGGCGGCTGTAAAATCAAACAACATTGATTTCTTTCCAAATTTAACAATAAAAATCATTTTGAATCCAATTATACCAATCATGACTGATGAATTATGAAAATATATCAGCAGGCAAATGCCAAAAAGCAGGCCTGTTAGTCAGCACGCTGTGATGTTTTGTTTGATGTGGTACAGTTTGCTCTCCGAGACACTTTTGCCCGCAGCAGAGAGAGCTGCTTTCTCTGCATACGATGCGCTGAAGGTGCTGCTTGTGGATCCTTTTAAAGAGCATAAACACGGGTATTCATAGGATTCTGGAGAGCTTTCTGAACGCTGCAGAGCTGTTCCTCACCACGGT
>CAKALU010065398.1:3238-13273 GCA_916700995.1 Hozukius guyotensis
CCCCCCCCCCCCCCCCCCCCCCCCCCAATTCACCCACGTTTAAAAAGAACCAAAAGAAAAAAGACAAATCATGGGGGTTTTGGCCAATACGACATAGCATTATACATATCTGGAGTTCATCAACTACATAAATATGGCAGTAACACTGAGTAATTCATACGGTCTATTTACAAAGTTTGTGAAGTGGGGAGATATTACAGTCTGTTCGTGGACGACTGACAGAACGTATGCCTTCGTTAAAGTCTGGGGGGACCGAGTCTAGGGAGAAAAAAAACCGACGCCTCCATCCCTCCGCTCGCCTCCTCTGTTAGAACGGTCAGGACTGACACAACAAACAAAATAAGGCACAATTAATACTTGGACCATTTTCAGGGGAATCTACAGACTTGCAGCTGGCTTGTGAGGCATGTAAACAATTGAGTCGATTGATTAGGACTGCCTTTTATCACCTTCCCTTTGTATTCCCGATCAGTGATTCAGTCCGTCTGATGTGATTCAAAACAGGATTCATATGGCAAAGACCTTTAACCCCCCCCCGAAACCCCCATCCAGAAAAAAACCTCCCTCCCTCTATGCTACTCAACAAATACAATCACATGGTGACAAACAAAGAAAACTAGTAGTGCATACACTACAAACACAACAGGAAAATGCGACGCCCCGCCAATTTCCACAGCGCTGGTTCTTAGGCCGCGGCGCTGACCTCTCAACAAGGGTGTAGGGGGGGAGGATTATTTTATTCAAACAAAAAAGAAAAGAGATTGATTGATAAGCTGTCTGAAGCTGAAGCAGTTTCAGGTGCGATCATGTGACTTAAACCAAAGATAAAAAGAGATGTTTCCCCGTCCCGATCCACTGATCATCTTCAACCATTTCTCAGCGGCGACCATCGTGACCACACGTCCCCCCCCCACCCCGTGGAGAAATGACTAAAATATTTTGTGGTTTTGTTTCAAATACATCTAAATGGCCTCTCTTCTCTCATTCTCTCACCCGCCCCCCCAGACATGTTTTCTGCCATTTAAAAAAGCGAAGGTTTTTCCAATCGCTTCTTTCTGTTGGTGGTCGTCTTCGCAGGATGGAGAGGGAGGGAGGTCTGGGCGTTGAGTCCTGCCCGTCCAGAACAGCCGCGGCACCGGACAGATTCAGAAAGTTTTGGGGAGTGGGGGGCAGGAGAAAGGAGTGGCAGGTAGATCGATGGGGCAGGAGGAGGAAGAGGAGGAAGAGGAGGAAGAGGAAGAGGAGGTCTGGAGGGCTCGGGGGGGGCGGTCTGTCGCAGCTGTTTGGGGGCTCCTGGCTTTGGTCGGTGTGATGGAACCGCTCAGTCGTGCTTCAGGTGGTCCTTGATGTCCTCCTCGTCCGTGTACTCCGACGGCTCGTCTCCGGGCTTCAGCAACCTCCCGACGTAATCGTATTTTTCTGTAAGATAGCGATAAAATATTGCGTTAAAAAATGGTGGCGATCGCAAAGTGATGTTAACATCCTGTAAGGGCTGCAACTAGGGTCGGGCATTATATCGAGACCGTGATAGGAGACTAGATATTGTCTTAGATTTTGGATACCGTAATATGGCATATGGCATTTCATTGTAGATTAATCTGTCATTATTTTCTCGATTAATCGACCCAAAATTACGTCCTCAAATATCTTGTTTTGTCCACAACTCAAAGATATTCAGTTTACTGTCATAGAGGAGTAAAGAAACCAGAAAATATTCACATTTGAGAAGCTGGAATCAGAGAATTTAGACTTTTTTTTAAAAAAGAATTACTCAAAACGATTATAAAAATAGTTGGCGATTAATTCAATAGTGGACAACTAATCAGTTAATCGCTGCAGGACTAGCTGCAACTAACCACTACTTTCATTATAAATTAATCTGCAGATTATTTTCTCAAATAATTGTTTGGCTTACAAAATAGATACACATAATAAAAATCAGTTTCCTGAAGTGCAAGTAGACATATTCAAACAGTCCAAAATCAAAAATCTGAAATTACTATCATGGAAAACAAAGAAAAAACAGGAAATATTCTCAGTTAAGAGGCTGGAAAAAGTGAATTTTAGCTTGAAAAAGTGGAAAACGACGACTCAATTATCAAAATTGTTGCCAATTTTCTGTCGATTAATCATTTCAGCTCAACTTACTTGATAGTAAAGTGAATATCTTTGGGTTTTGGACTATTAGTAGGACAAAATGACATTTGAAAACGTTGCCTTTGATTATGAAGACTAGGTTAAAAATAACCATATTCACAGCAATGTTGCAGCCCTAGATTATTTTCATCATCGATTATTCTGCCAAGTATTTTCTTGATTAATCAATTCATCTATAAAATTCCATGAGAGTAAAACCAGATCTTTGAAAGGAAGACGTAAACCAGGACTTTAGATCTAATCGTAGTCTGTTTCTATATTGTCCTTTTTAACGGTTTTACATGGAATATATTTTTGTGTTGTTTTGATGAATGGTTTTATTTTGTGGGTATTTATTTAATGTGTTTTGGTAATCAGCATCAGTTCATTAGGAGAACTGTAATTTCCATGTTTTTATGAATGAATGAATTGAACCTCTGAATGTCAGAAATTAGTATAAAATTGCTTAAAAACAATTTTAGAGATGCAACGATTGGTCAGTTCATCGACTGACAGAAAATTAATCTGCAACTACTACTCTTCTCAAATGTGGAATTTGCTGCTTTTTCTGGTCTTACATTATAGTAAATTTATTATTTTTTTGGTTTTGGTCTGTTGATCGTAAAACAACCAAAAGATTAATTGAGATAATAATAAATAAGTTTGTTATTTATTAATTCCCTGGCCAGAAAGTGACACATTGCAATGTCTTTTTTTTGTCCAACAAACAGTCCAAACCTTCACATTTTAGAAACTGGAACCAGCAAATGTTCTCCTCAAACAATTAATCCATTAACAAAACAGTTGCTTATTAATTTTCTGATGACTGACGAATCAAAATGTGCCCTAAATTTAGTGGTGAACATCAGGGAGAACTGTGGCCTCTCAGAGCAGTTAATGCTGTCAGCAACATGCTGAGAGTGATTCACTGACATCTTCTTACATGATTCAATCAGACGCCAACTTCCAAAGCTGCCCAGACCAGCTTTAAACGTGCGAGTGTCCAGAGACTTGTTATTTATGTAAGCAGAGGCCCGACATGTTTCAGTCCAAAATTAGACACCCAGGATTCAAAAAGGACACTTTTAAAACGACAGACTACAATAATATGATCTAAACGTGTGTTACATTTACACTTAAAGCACAGAATAATCCACAGATGTAACATACGGACATATAAAAGTATCAGAATAGAAGTCTTTTGTTTCCTTCCAGTTTCCTGTTTTAACTGTTTCCCAGCAGATGTGGTGGCAGAGGATATTTTTAGTTTGGGTTTATTGCATGTTTGTCTCAAGTTCACTCTGAACTTTGGTTCGACGGCACATTTCAGAAATAACCTTTTTTTCTAAAGAGCTCAAACAATCTAACATTACACCGATACTCACTAAGTTTGTAAACTCTTCCCAGAGTTTTTTATAAAATGTGTGAAGAAGTTCGTCACTGCAGCTGTTAGTGTTTTTATTTTGACTTTAAATCTATAACAGTGTGGTAAAACAGGATTTGATTCTATGATCTTGATGATTGAATGATTATTGTCTGTAGTTATCATCGTTTATCATCTTGGCTTTTTTGTTCTACCTACATATCTGTTGTCATTGCGCGACTCTTTTCTTTTTGTTTTAACCTGTTAGAATAAAATTACTCTGACGTTTTACAGTGTATATTTCTATTTTGTGCAAATAAACAAACAAACAATATGCATTACGCTATAAAACAGCTTTTTCATAATACAGGTGAATGAACGCACAGTGAATCTGTAACCTTTCGCCAAATTCACACCAGGCTGCGGCTCGCCTCAATAATAATAAGGTCTCAATGCAAATATTTGAACATATTTCATATTTTTTATATTCTCATTTTCTTATTTTTAATTTTAGTAGTTATATTTCTTTACATACATCTCTCCCATCTCATCTTCAACCGCTTATCCGGGGTCGGGTCCAGCAGGGGACCCCGAACTTCCCTTTCCCGGGCCACATTAACCAGCTCTGACTGGGGGATCCCGAGGCGTTCCCAGGCCAGTGTGGAGATATAATCTCTCCACCTAGTCCTGGGTCTTCCCCGTGGTCTCCTCCCAGCTGGTTGTGTCTGGAACACCTCCCAGCTGGAGGCGCCCAGGGGGCATCCTTACCAGATGCCCAAACCACCTCAGCTGGCTCCTTTCAACGCAAAGGAGCAGCGGCTCTACTACGAGTCCCTCACGGATGACTGAGCTTCTCACCCTTTACATATATTTTGTTTAAATTGTAGCATTATGCACATAATTTACATGTTACATACTCCGTTATTTAAATTTTCTTACATTTCTGATGGTTATACAAGAGCAACTGTAACGCCACAATTTCCCCGTCGGGGATCAATAAAGTATTTCTGATTCTGATTACATTTTTCTGCGGCAAGGCAGGAGGCGTGTTCATGTATTTCAGGTGGGAAGAAATATTCTCTGGCCACACTTTAAGCTTAAAGTTAAACTTTTCCCAACTTTTAGTTTGGCCGCTGAGCCGTCACAGCTTTTCGTAGATATTGCATGGCAGCTCGTCGCAGACCGCACTGCTGCTGCTCAGGTGTGAATTCTGTGTTACAATCTTTTTTCTCTAAAAGGAGTTGAAGATGTATTTCTGAATATAAAGTAAAACAAAAAAAATATAGAGATTTGAAAACAATGAAAACCGAAGGACAGTGTGTGAATCTGTTTAACAGCCTCATTACAAATTTATGTAGCAGCTTTAAATTGTCCTAATTAAACTCAGCAGAAGTTTAAAAGTACAAAAAAAACCCTGACGTTTGGATCCTCAGTTTGACCCGACTAGATATGCAGAGGCCCGTCAGGACAGGCGATAAACTCTGTGGATGCATCTGTGAAATCTGAGCCAAATCCATATCCGAGGAGCATTTTTTTCTCTGGTGGAAACTTCAGGAAACAAACCTACCCATGAACTGCATCTCCCACTCCCTCACGCTCTCCATCTGTACAGCATTGAGGTCTGACAAGTCGTCGTACTCGTCCCTCAGGGCGTCTTTCTCCAGGCAGAAGGTGGCCAGGCCTCTCGAACCATCCCGGCCCGCGAAAATGCCATAAGGACCATCTGAAGAAAAAAAAGAAAACACAACAATCAGGATGAATAAGAGATTAATTAAGTCGCATCCACTCCCACAGGTTAACCATCACGTGGGTGTCTGCGTCATCGCTTTCAAAAGGTGTCCGTTTCTATCCGTCCAGACTTAAACGCAACCCCAGAGTTTTAAAACTAAAACGGGGTCAGCAGCGTTTCCAAACGTCTCTGTTTTAGTGGCTTGAAAACGCCGGAGTAGTGTAGACGCTAGGCATAAACTAGCAAAAGTTATGCGTTTTAAAACAAAAACATAATAGTGTGGATGTAGCCTGAGACTCTTACTTTTAATCCAATCTTGCCAAGTCAGTTTCCTTCCTGGTTTGCTCTGACTATCTCTACTTTTAAGCTTTCACACAGTTTCAAACAGAGAAATAAAAGTGGTAAAAACTGTGCAAATAAACAGTTCCAGTCCAGCAACAAGTTCACCCTGGGTGATCGACTCAGACGACGTCATGTGACTGCTGATGCTGCTTCACATTAAAAGCCTTCAGGACTGCCAATAAGGAAACTACTTGAATGCAGCGCAGATACACCCACAAGTTCACAAGAGGACTTCAGACATGCTTTTCTTCTTCAGTGTGACAAAGCAGAACTTCTGGTTCAGTCGGATGTTATTAGAGCTAAACGATGTATTAATACGGACTAGGGCTTGGTACCAATCATGTCATACTAGCTTGTCAGGTAGGAGGTTAAATAACGCTCCAAACTTACACTCAATTTTGGCGATTTGGAGGCAAGTCAAAGTCAAGTCAGCACACTGACACACTGATAGCTGTTGTTGCCTGTTGGGCTGCAGTTTGCCATGTTATGATTTGAGCATATTGTTTTATGCTAAATGCAGTACCTGTGAGGGTTTCTGGACAATATCTGTCATTGTTTAGTGTTGTTAATTGATTTACAATAATAAATATATACATACATATGCATAAAGCAGCATATTTGCCCACTCTCATGTTGATAAGAGTATTAAATACTTGACAAATCTCCGTTTAAGGTACACTTTGAACGATTGACAGCTCTAATATGGACATGATTTTGTACAAATATTTGCATCAAAATAAGACTGGTCCTTTCATTTTGACGTTATGCTACATTCCTGCCAATTAACAAATCTTTGCATCAAAATAAGGTGCTTCTTCACCTGTGTGTTTTTGTTTGCAGAACAAGTAATATACAGTATATTACTCTTCTATTCTCGACTGCAGCCACAACAAAAGTTTTTCACAGGCTGTCGCTGTAGGGTGCACGCTCAGCGACATGACAGCTCCCTAAAAGTGAAGCCAAAACATCTGGATCACCCACTGGTGGCTGGCTGTTACTTAAAGAAGCGCTTGATTTATGCAGCAGTTTTCTATGAGCGGAGCAAAGCGCCTATTTTAAAACGTCAATATTGCAGTGGATCGTGTTGATTTAATTTTAGGGAGCCAAAATCTTGATTGCGATTAATATTCGATTAATTGTGCAGCCCTACTTCTACCTGCTAACTAATGAAATCAATTACTACTTGATCGATAAGCCTGGCCAATACTAAACCTTTGATGCCGATACCTACATCGACATTTGTGAACAATATATTGGCCAATATAACTTTTTTTTCCATAAATACATAACATTAAAAAGTACCTCAAACATATCTTTGATATTTGTGTGCTGCAGTTTCTTATTACAGCTTCTTATCAACTGACATATACAGCTAATATCAGCTGACATATCGACACAATTACTTTATGAATTAAATGTCTTCTCAGGTCATTATGCTTTAGCTAAAACATCATCACATTATCAGCAGGGAGGAACTCATCTGATACGCCGGATTAAACGCCAGTTTCTACATCAATGTCATTATAAAATACAGTTTTCTCGCTTGTCAGTTACATTTATTTTGTCGCTGCAGACTTTAAGCGCCACAGCAATCGATTGCAATTAGTATACAGATTTTAAATTTGGGGAAAAGAGAGTTCTGGTATCAGGAGAGTTGAATCTGTATCGGGGGACAGAAAGTTTTATACTGAAGCATTCACACTTTTGATATTTGTTGTCAAATGATTGTCTAAGTTAAAATGTCTTTATGATTTTACAATGTTGTATTAAAAGAGGATATCACATAGTAGACTGTGTTAAAAGGTGTGTTATACTCGGTTATCTGATTAATATGTAATCCCCAAAAGGCAGTTGTGATATTCAGCCTCTAGAATACATTTCTAAATAAAACTCCTCGTGCCTCCGCTGACGTTCTTCTGGAGGACAACGAAAGGTTTAAAAACAAACAGAAAACATCATCTGACCAGCATGTGAAACCCTGCAGGCCTTCAGGTTTTCTGCCTTTAATTGCGCAACAGAAAAAAAACAAAAAACTTCCAACTAAAAAACACCGACCGTGAAGCAAAGACGCCTTATCACCTCAGAGATTAGATGTGCTCCTACCTTGCATAACTAACTACAAGAACGAGCATTTCATAGATTAAACTTTAGGCTTGAGTAACGCCACTACAGCAACACACTGCTATCCTTATTTAACTTTATATTATTAGAACAAAAGAAGAAATTACTGAATCAGATTTGTGTCTGAATAATTTATGAAGTGTGTCAGCTTTAAATGACAGCTCCAGCTGGGCTCTCCTCTAACCTGACTATTTCATATTTTCACTTTTTATTAATCTTTGGGTGTCAAAAATAAAGATAAACAGAAGTAACGTCGATTTAAGTCGGTTATGAACATAAAATATCAAACATTTTCTTGGTTCAGCTCCTGAAAAGTGGAAGGTTTTTAGAAAGTGAAAGTTCGCCTCAGGGCATGGTTGGCTTTTGGCTCTCAGAGAAGATGAACAGCTGTAACGTGCACTTATCATTATTTTTGGCAGTTTATAGACACAAAGATTAATCAAAAGTGAAACTATTAGCTGGAGCTGTCATTTACAGCTGACACACTAAGATTTCTATAGTCGATTAGTCATTTTTATGCTTTTTTTCATGCTGAATGACTTATCTCCAAGAGCACATCTCTGGTAAACACAAGATTTAACGTGGTGCTTTTGTGTGATTCTTTGTGGAGAAACTCAGTTTTACAGATCTGTCGATTAAATCAACTATTTCATTAGTCGAGAAAATTGTATTTGAGTTTTAGTCGACTAAGAATTTCTTTGGTTGAGGACAGCCCTAGTCAGTTAAAGTAATTTAAGACTTGTTTGGTAGTCAATTTAAGTCCGTTATGAACATAAAATATCCAACATGTTCTTGGTTCAGCTCCTGAAAAGTGGAAAGTTTCTAGAAAGTGAAAGTTTGCCTTTGGGTATGGTTGGCGTTTGGCTCTCAGACAAGATAAACAGCTGTAACATTTATCTTTATTTTTGACAGTTTATACATGCAAAGATTAATCAAAAGTGAAACTACTAAATAGTCAGTTGTGAGCCCTGTTCTACTGGTTAGAGAGTCCAACTGGAGCTGTTATTTACAGCTGACACTAAGATTTCTTTAGTTGATTAGTCCTTTTTTGTGCTTTTTTCATGCTGAACGACTTATTTCCAAGAAACTTATGAGCACATCTCTGGTAAACATAAGATTTAAAGTGGTGCTTTTGTGTGATTCTTTGTGGAGAAACTCTGTCAATTAAATCAACTTATCGATTAGTCTAGGAAATCGTATTCGAGTGTTAGTCGACTAAGAATTTGACTTGTTTGGTAGTCGATTAAAGTCGGTTATGTACACCAAAATATCAAACATTTTCTTGGTTTCTAGAAAGTGAAAGTTTGCCTTCGGGTATGGTAATCATTTGTCGTTATTTTTGACAGTTTATACATCCAAAAATTAATCGAAAGTTCTTTGTGGAGTTTTACAACACATGTTTTCACCTGATCAAACAGTTGATTTGATCGACAGATATGTAAAACTGAGTTTCTCCACAAAGAATCACACAAAAACACCACTTTAAATCTTGTGTTTACCAGAGATGTGCTCAGAAGTTTCTTGGAAATAAAGAAGCATTAAAAAATGACTCATCGACTGAAGAAATCTTAGTCGACTGAGACCAAAACAACTAAGAGGGGCAGCCCTACAACTTGGATTGAGCAACTAGTTGCCCTAGTATGAAGTCCACTGTGATAAACTAGACAAATTAAAATATGGCCCAGTGAACTCCAGAGTGTCTCTACTGTAAAACTGAGTCATAACTTGGTGAGCTGGATAGATTCAGGCCTACTTGGCTACGTGGTGCTGCTGGTGTCGAGTAGCAGGCGTGACATACAACGCTGTTGGGAATGCTGTTTGAATAATTATAGTTTATTACATAGTTGGGTGAGTCTGCCAGCTCAGAGGAAATGTTGCTTAGCTGGTTTGCTTGCTTTGCATACATATAAACTTAATGAGGACTGAAGCATGCTTTGTGGAAGTAGTATTCATATCAGCTGACAAACTCTGAGTTATAATTAACTTTTATAGCAAAACAAGTCTGCATAACTAGCCTCTACATCAGTAAATATAGCAAGATTACTACGCTTTTAAGGTTAAAACAGTGGTGCAAACTCCCTAATATTCATGCATGATGAGTCCCATCAGTGTAAACAAGCGGTGGCTCCAGACCAGACACCCAGACAGCCTTGCTTTGCAGAAATATAAACTTAATGGGGACTGAAGCATGCTTTGTGAAAGTAGTATTCATATCTGTTGAGAAACTATTGAGTTATAATGAACTTTCACAGCAAAACAAATCTGCATTTTCTGCACAACTAGCCTCTACATAAGTAAATATAGCAAGATTACTACGCTTTTAAGGTTAAAACAGTGGTGCAAA
>CAKALU010065398.1:13293-45196 GCA_916700995.1 Hozukius guyotensis
GGCCTACTTGGCTACGTGGTGCTGCTGGTGTCGAGTAGCAGGCGTGACATACAACGCTGTTGGGAATGCTGTTTGAATAATTATAGTTTATTACATAGCTGGGTGAGTCTGCCAGCTCAGAGGAAATGTTGCTTAGCTGGTTTGCTTGCTTTGCATACATATAAACTTAATGAGGACTGAAGCATGCTTTGTGGAAGTAGTATTCATATCAGCTGACAAACTCTGAGTTATAATTAACTTTTATAGCAAAACAAGTCTGCATAACTAGCCTCTACATCAGTAAATATAGCAAGATTACTACGCTTTTAAGGTTAAAACAGTGGTGCAAACTCCCTAATATTCATGCATGATGAGTCCCATCAGTGTAAACAAACAGTGGCTGCAGACCAGACACCCAGAGAGACAGTGTGTCTGTGTGCATATCAACAAGCTAACAGGCTAGATGTTAAAATGCTAACCTCAAGCCTTTAACTCAACTTTAACTAAAAAAGTTACACATGTTTAATGTTCATAAATATGAAGTTTACATGTGTTCATTACATGTGTTCATCATAACAGCCACGACCCCTCCAGAACAGCCATGTTAGTTGGCTACACAGCTAGCATCCCCATTTAATAACACAGAAATACATCTTATACTGTATATAATGTATATGTTATATACTGTATATGTTATATACTGTTTATGTTCTCACAAAGAAATATATCTTATACTGTATATACTGTATATGTTCTTAATGTATATATTCTTAATATGCCTGTATATATTCTTAATATGCCCTTGTAGAAAGTATTTCCTTTTATAATTGTTATATAACTTAAAGTATTTCCTTTTATAATTGTAATATAACTTAAAGTATTTGTAATTGTAATATAACTAATTGTAATTGTAATATAACTTAAAGTATTTGTGATTGTAATATAACTAATATTAATTGTAATATAACTTAAAGTATTTCCTTTTATAATTGTAATATAACTTAAAGTATTTGTAATTGTAATATAACTAATATTTATTGTAATATAACTTAAAGTATTTCCTTTTATAATTGTAATACAATTTAAAGTATTTTTAATTGTAATATAACTAAACTAATTGTAATTGTAATATAACTAATTGTAATATAACTTAAAGTATTTGTAATTGTAATATAACTATTTGTAATTGTAACATAACTAATTGTAATATAACTAATTGTAATATAACTAATTGTAATATAACTTTAAGTATTTCCTTTTATAATTGTGATATAACTTATAGTATTTATAATTGTAATATAACTTATTATTTTAATGGAGCTTCCCAGTAAAAAGCATTTCACACCTGTTTGTACCTGTAGAACCGGACTGACAATAAACATCTTGAACCTTGAAGACAAAGCCAAAAGAGCTAAGCTAAGCTAAGGCTAAGCTAAGCTAAAGCTAAGCTAAGCTAACCTAAACTAAACTAAGCTAAAGCTAGGCTAAAGCTAAGCTAAGCTAACCACAACCGTTTGCGCCCAAATGTTCTGCCCGGTTCTCCCTCTCCTCCAGCGGCTTCTTCATGTCCCCCTCCGGCCTGTCAGTTAGAGTGTCCTCTCCCCGGTGTCTCACTCACCTTTCCCGTAAAACTTTCTCCCGCTGGTCACGTCGAAAACTTTCATGTTGACGGCCATGAGGATGCGCGGGTTGCTGAGCCCGTCGTACTCCCGAAGCTGCTCCAGGCTGAAGTCCCGTCTCCTCATCTTGGGCAGCGCCGAGGCCTCGTCCTGGTGGGCCGCAGCGGAGACGAGCCTTCTGCCCCAGCGCCGGTACACCACCACACACACCGCCACCAACACAGCCAGGAGGGCGAGGTTCAGCAACATCGCTCCGAGGCCAAGTCCGTCCGACGGCTCGTCCGCTGCTCCCTGCTGCCCGCCGGTACCGGAGCTTCCAGAGCCGCCGCTGGTGTCAACTGGTCCGCTCGAACTGTCTCCATCGTCCGCCGCCATACTGCTGCTCGGTTAGCAACTACCCGCCCCTGGACAGATGCTGCGTTCACGTTCTGTCGGGGAATACAGGAACCACTAGTTGAGTTAGTTGACTAGGAGGTTACATTGTGTTCTGTTGGTGCGAAGTTAAAACTGTCCTGTTTGTTTATATAGAGCTGCAGCTAACGATTACTTTCACTATCGATTCGATTGTCAGTTTTCACAGTCGGTCGATAGAGTCGACCGACTGTTTCCTCATCCGATTAAGTAAACAGCGAAAAATGCTCATCACTAGTTCCCAGGAGTCAAAGTGACATTTCACACGTCACCATGAGTCCAAAATCCAAGTATTGGAGCATCCACAGTATTATTCATTTATTTATTTTTTTATTTCAAAACTAACATTTGCTTCATTTATTTATTAATTTATGATTAATTAATTTATTTTAAAACTAACTTGCTTCATTTAAAGGGTCTGTTTGTAACTTTTTACACGTATAAATCTACCGGGTCGGGATCCCATGCGCGCTCGCGTGTGGCTACGCTGTTCAGACCGCTCCTCTGCCTGCCTGCCTTCACTCACACAACGTGCGCTCACTACACACTGTAGAAGAGTTATTTCAGCTCTGAGAATATCTAGTGAATGTACAGTGGACGTTTGTGCAGAAATAACTGCTGCAGCTTCTCCAGACCAACAGAGGTTTCCCGTGTCTTGTGAAGTGACGGGGCTCCGCAGCGAGAAACGTTATCGTCTCCGACCGGGTGCCGGTGTTTCCCTGCGGGCACAGTCGGGAGACGATAACGTTTCTTTTCCTGCCTCAGCCCCGGAGGCTGAGGCAGGAAAAGCCAACACTAGGATCAGCATTGATTCATGGAGAGACCTTCGTCTGGTCAGCTAACATTACTGCCAAGCAGCTGAAATATAGAGTGATATTGTGGTTTTAGCTGACGTGTGTCGCCTCACTGTTTTGAGCGATGCTCGTTCATGTCTATGTAGAGCGAGCGCGAGCCCGACGCTGACTTTCGTTGGCTTAACGGCCATAGGTGTCGCTGTTAACAAGCATTTCTGAAAGTTACAAATAGTCCCTTTAAGGTATTTTTTATTCTATTTATGAACTAGTGATGAACAAACCCAATTTGTCCCTTCAGTTTGCTCTTCAATTACAAAAGAAAACAAAAATAAGAAACACGAATTTATTATGGTATTTTACTAAAGATGAAGGACTTATAGTCAAAATCAAAGCTACAGACATCTTGACTTTTAGCCTCTGGTATGGGTCAAGCTTTAAAAACTCTGGGTCCTCCATTTCCCATAATGCAACTTGATAGCATCTTTTTCTTAAACCCTCCCTGCCTGTTAATTTGTCCTCATTTTTAAAACTCCACTTCTTCAGTTTGCCCTTTATTTAAAAAGAAAACAAAAGGTCAATAATAACAATGAAGAAAATCAATGTCAGCATTAATTAAAAAAAATGTTGCATTTGTAGTTTCATTGATTATGTATCAGATTGGCCAATCTGATAAAAAAGTTTAATTATTTTATTGCATCATTTGGCATTTTAGCATTTTTGTTACACCTACTTCTATCGTTTAACTTTTAATACATTTGTGAAATCACTGATAAATGTTTGTTATGACATAAAGCAGTTTTAAAGTAACATTTAGAGACAAAGAAGAGGAAAATGGACAGTCATGACAATACATGACACAAACAGTTTACTTATTTTTACTAAATTTATCTTACTTTTATTATTTTATTTTGCACTGGTGATAATATTACTTATTATATGCTTTATATTTATTTACTGACTTATATTGTAATTTTGAGCAATCTCTGTCAAAAGAATTTCCTTCAGGATTAATAAAGTTCTATCTTTAAGCAAAAACCTAACAGAACTATTAAAACAACTATAACTACACAGCAGCACTTGACAGTCCCATTTACATCCACTTCTCCCTTTAGAGTTGAGGTTTACGAGGGACACGTGAAGGCATCAAAACACACGCCTACCAACTGTCTAAACTTGAGTCTGGACGGTTGAGGCTTTTTGTCCCTCCATCGGGACCCGTAGTGTCATAAATAGACACTAACTGGTAATAAAACTAAAATAACCCAGTCATATAAATATTTTATTTAAAAAAAACTTCTTTAAATATTTACTGAAGGGTTTTATCTGTTTCTTAAAGGTGTGAAATTATGATCATATGAGCAAAATGAGGCAATAAATGCTGTTTTCTTCACAAAAATTTTACTTAATGTTCATATCTTTGGTTGTGTTTGGTTTTTAGCTCACACCTTTATTTCTTGTGTTGCCCTTTTTAATCAGCTGTTATCTGAATGCTATTTGCACACTTTTTCCTCCAGACTGTTGACTCTGTTGGAGGTGATAACTGGTGAAAAGCACTCGCTGGGAATAAATCTTACTTCCGATTTACAGTCGATTGAGATCATCAGACAGTTTTTTATTATTTACAGCTGATGAATTTCACCCTCAAGCGTTGTTGGGAACAATAAAACCTGCTCATCAGGCTCGATGACTCGCCCTCAGCAACACCAGAAAAATGTGCAGAGTAATAAGAGAACAGATCACACAGACAAGTTCATACAATCAACTGTTATTTTATATTTTTTTGCATTTTACAATTCAAGACTGTGGCATTAACATGCATTGCTTTATCCTAAAACACACTCAAAACCACACTACCGATAAAATCAATTCTTAAAATCAAAAAAAAAAAGAATAATTGAATAGCAAATGATTTTTTATAGTATTTACATTTTTTTTTTCTTTAAATTCAACTCTAAAAACCTCTTAAGTCCATCCGATGAAGTAAAGGAAAGTTAATGATTTAAGTGCTCTAGAGCACAAAGCCTCAAACATAATATGAAGTAAGCTAAAAATATACTGTAGTTTTATGATGCTAGCTTCACACCCATAATTCCAGCAGAAACATTTCCTTTTTTTTTTTATATATATATATATATATATATATATATATAATATTCAACAGCAAAAGCCATTAAAAACTGCAATGATTACCTAAGACTATTCCATCAAATCAAAGTAAAAATAAAACAAGAATAAAACAATAAATTATACTACCTCTGGGTGTAAAACGGGACTTAAAAGTAAAGCTTCCCACATAAATTTGTCATTATGTTCTGCAGGTTTTAATTAAAAAACCAGCTGTGATAAGTTTATCTGTTAATGAGCAGCAGCCTCGGGGTCACTCCTTCACAAATTTATGACTGCATGATTGATTGTCATGGTAAAAAAAAAGATTTATGTCTCAAGAAGAGAGAAAAACCTGCAAGTGGTGTCAGTTTTTAAACACGTTCGAACCCCAAATAATCAACTGGGAAGACTTTAAGAAGTGAAATTTGGACTGTTTTGGTCTCCGATCGATCGCCGTCACGTCTTCCTGCTGAATCAGATTAAGGCACACGAGACTATCCTGTCTCTCATGTTGGCAAACTAGAATCACAGTTGAACAGGCCGGGAGCTCCGTACAGACCGGGAGCTCTTTACAGATTGAGATCAACAAAAAAACGTGCTGAAGAGTTTTTTGGCATCCGAGAGAATAAAAAGGCAAAATGCAGGGAATGCATTTTTTTTTGTTTTGTTTTGTAAACGTTATGAGCTGTCAGGCGCACAGATTCAAGCTCACTGCCTACGCTTGCTTGCTTGCTTTAAAATGAAATGCACAGATAAAAACAATCAAATTAAGTCAACCACGCTCAGTCTCTCTCTGTTTTGCCTGCTGATCTCAGAGCTGCAGCCGCCGCCGCCGCCTCGCTCTGCATCTCTTCTATCCAAACCCACACCTACAGGAGGCAGCTTCATTTATGTGGGGCGGCACTTTCCTTCTTCGCGGCTCCGTGTTCGGCCTTCTTCCCCTGGGTGGTGGCGGCTGTTTTTTTCTGGGCGCTGTCTTTGGGTGTGTTCTGTGTGGCGGCGGCGGCGGTGGAGGTGGAGGCAGTGGAGGATTTGGAGGCCTGCGTGGGCTTTGAGGTAGTGTTGGAAGGATGTCGCCGACGCCTCCCTTCATCCCCGGCCGAGGATGAGTGGCGTCTCCTCCTGCCTCCTTCCTCTCCCATCGGGGGCTGTGGACACAAAGGTCAGAGATCGTTACATGAAGACAGGCCGATGATAAAACACCTCTAGACTGCTTCTAAATAAAAAGCAAAAAATATACTATTTTAATGAGGAATGGGTAACGACAAATGTGTGTCTCATTTGCGGTGCAAGCGTGTCAGTCGGTAGAAGATGTAACGTTGAGCGCCACCGCAACTTTTCACGGGACTTTCCGCCTGGCAGCAGTTTACGAACGGAGAAGGTAAAGGAGCTGAAAACAACGCTTAAAAGACGACAGTCTCTGTTTACCAAACTGACAAAGAAGACCAACGCTGCAGCAGAGGCTTCGTTTAGTGGCGCTCATCCTAACGAAACACAAAAAGCCCATCGCCTATGGCGGGATTGTAACAGAGGCAGTGACTACGGTGGCTGCAATGTTATTAAAGAACCATAAAAGTAAGACAGAAATGATGTCTGCTTTTGGTGATGTACAACTTGGTGTTATGAGTTGCCCTTGGCCACTTTCATTTTGTCAAATTAGCTCTCAGAGGAAAAAAGGTTGGAGACCCCTGGTATATAAGAAGTGGACGTAGTCACCGTGACGTCACCCATTGGTTTGTAGATTGCCGTTTTGAAGCCACGAGTTTGGCTTTTTGGTTGTTGCCATCTTGTTTTTTTTGCAATCAGGTCTGGTCTGTGTGACTATTTATTTATTGAATTACCAGAAAACATGCTGTATCGTGATAGATATCATTATCGAGATATGAAATGACCTATATCAGCCCTATAATCGAGTTACTTGAGGAATAGTTTCAGCCCTTTACTCGCTACGTGACTGATTAGAGTAAAAGAAATACATCCTCAATCCAAACAAGATTTAGATTTTTTATTATCTTGTGTTGTTGTTGTTGTTGTTGTTGTTGTTGTTGTTGTTGCAAAACCAACTGCCCCTCAGGGACAAATAAAGGTCTTGAACTTGAACTTTATCATGTATGTAAAGTATTTAATGTCTAGAAGTAGTGGTCCAGCAGGAAAACGTGTTCAATGATGGTGATTTTCAGGTTTTCTCTGAAGTTCAAGAACTACATTTTCTTTACATGTCTTGAATATATTTTACCATCCTTGGATTTATGAATAAAAAAAATGGAGGCATTCATTATAAACTGTCCAATTACAAAATACAACACAATTTAACGTGAGGCCAGTTATTTGAGTTGATGTGGAGACTCACCACCACCCTGAAGTCCTCCAGGTTCTTGAACTTGGAGAGGTGTTCCTGCAGCTTCGGGTCGATGGGCTGCTTCTTCATCTTAGAGTATTTCAGGAAGGCCCAGAACTTCTCCAGTCCATACAGCTGACCTGCAGCAGGAAACAGCACATTAACAGTTTATTCAGTGTCAGTGTCAGTATCCTGGGAATATTCAAGGTGGGAAATAATGGGAACAAAATATAGAGGTTATCTGTTCCAGCTGTATTTACCATGTCATATGCAGATAGAAACAAACCTTTTACCATATCATAAGCAGACATAATCAATTTATTTGCCAAACAAATCCATTAATTTGTCAAAATACGTCGTGTGAAATATGCTATTAACACAATTAGTTTCTTTGTTTGTTTGAAACAGTTTGTTTCATAATATCTCTGTCTAGTGTTTTGTAGCCCTGGCACTTTTGTTTTGCTACGGTTTTAATTGTATACTGTCTCCTGTATACTGATTTTGTTTTGTGTACTTTTGTCAATTAAAAAAAATCATGTACAAGCTACTTTCTTAGTCCCATTGTTGGAATATGTTTGCCCAATATACAGAGCAAAACTTGATCACTGAAGTCAGACTCTCCAGTAAAATGGCGGACAGTAACTACGGTGCACTACGTTGTAAACAGGGAGTGATTTCAGACGAGAGTTTTCATGTCCTGCTGATCAACGTCACACATCATGTCTTTCTGTCTGCATGAAGACACAAACTAAAGACATATTATCACTTATACTGTATAAAGTTTCTCGTACAGGAGAAGTTCAGCTGATTAAAAGCTTTTTTATTCATCAGATAAAAACAATTTCCTCGACACTGAAATAACTTCAGAGTGCTTTAAGATAAGAAACTCTCGTAGCTGGTTGTGACTCATGAGTAAAGTATCTGGCTGGTGCCTGTGGCCAGACGCGCTGCGCTGGTTAGTCTTAGCGGGTAACTCCAGTACGGATCAGGTCTGAATCTGGAATCTGAGCACTAAAATAACTCGGCTGGAAATAAATGGCTGCTGAAGTCTTAACTGGCGATCCTCCGTTCTGCTTCATTGAGTCACTCGGTGTTGAAATCTACTTTAATCCTTCTTTCTTCCTCTTTTCACACATTCAGCTTAGAGGGGGGGGGAGCCTCTGTAAAAAGTGAACTTTTAAGTCGGGTCATGCAGGTTAACGGAACAAATATTGGTATTATTTAGTATTTATAAGCTGTTTCTTAAGATGCACCTCAAGACTCATTTTGATTCCCTGCGTTTAAATTGTGAATAACCTGTTTTTTTCTGTCTTTATCTGATTCTCTGGGTTTAAATCGTGTTTAAACATGTTTCTAGTTTTATCTGGTTTTATTTCCACATCTATGCACATATACTGTATGTCTCTATGCTTGTATGTGTATGCATACATTTGTGAAGTGCTTTGGTGCGTAATAAATGGTTTGCAGCACACTAAACAGATATAAGGTGATATAAGGACATTTGTGTTAACAAGATGTCTGTGAATAATTTTAATTTCTCTCAACAGATTCACTTTAAATTAGTTGCCCGTTTCAAGGTAATAAATTCCGGGTTTAGGATTTAAAATATTTATAAATAATAACAATATTTATATATTGGCATAGAACAATTTTACAGTGTGTTATAAAGCAGGTTTTAGCTATTTATAAATCTATTTAAAACTACTGATAATTATGATAATTGTTATCAAGCAATCATCCACTGTTTATATACAAGTTACAGATGCTTCATACGAGGAGTTATAGTTGTTAACACACTATTAAACACAAAATGTCTTGATATCTGCTTACAACTACTATTATTGTACTATACTACTACTACTACTGAATCTCTCATTTCTGTATGTGCTACTTTAATTTATTTAACTTATCTTTTATTTCCTACAACATGTCTTGTAGTCCTGTCTACTGTAACCCTGAAATAATATCAAGGTTTTCTTGCCAAATTAAAAAAAAAAAACAATAAAAAACTTTAAAAAATGCACATAAAAGTTAGAAATTATGTTAAAAAAATATAAATATTATTATAATTTAATCTTGATGATACAACTTAGTGTTGCTTCATATCTTTAAAACGTTTATGTGAGCAATAGTAAAAATATTTAAAGGGGAATATCGCCTAAATTAAGAATTCCAATATGTTATCCATATATGATAAACCAGGAACCAGAGTCTTAAACTTGTGATGTCATCAAGTATAAAGTCTGGAGCTGCTCCACAGACAATGAATGGGAATTAATTTTCTTTTTTATACCCAAATGTGCTTTATTCTATTGTGAGAAAAAAATGTTCCCATATACTCAGATCATTCCTGAGGGTGCTCTCAGTGTCATCTAGAACGTCTTTCCCTATTCACTGTCTATGGAGCGGTTCCGCGCTTTATATCCTGACATCACAAATTTGAGTTTTAACACTCTAGTTTTTGGATTTGGGAGAGAGTTGTTCATGTTTACTAATATTTTTTGGACTGTTAGACCATAGGAATAACAAGTATGAATTTTGGAAATGAGCGTAGTTACCCTTTAATGAAAAAATGTCACATTATGAGTGACCAGTTATGTGATTTTATTCTGAAAATCTTTCTGACGTTAATTACCTCTCTCAAAGTCCTTGAGGGTCTCCTCTTGGAAGTCCTTGAACAGATCCATCCTGAATCTCTTCTCCAGACCGTAACTGTAGTATCTGAAGAGACACTCCAGTCCGTACCTGCAGGAGGGAAAACAAATATTTACCTGTACTCTGACCACAGACACGAGCAAACACACGGACACTCTGGCTTCTAGTATTTACACGTGATGTGACCGCTGCTCTGTAATGCCCAGTTCACACTACATGACTTCTGTCCTGATTTTCCACTGGTCAATCACGGCGTTCTACGGTCTGTTATTACCTCCGCCAAGGCCGAAGGCCTTGGAAGGAGGTTATGTTTTCACTGGCGTTGGTTTGTTTATTTGTTGGTTTGTTGGTTTGTCCGTTAGCAGGATTACTCCAAACATCTGCGATGGATTTGAATGAAATGTTTTCGAGGGGTGGGGTGTGGCACAATGAACAATCCATTAGATTTTGGTGGCGATCCGGATCATGATTTTTTAAGGATTACGATCAGCCAGAACATTAAGACCTCTGGGTATAACACATACGCAGTGTAGCTGATGACGCGTTGATGACGCGTTGATGACGCATGACCCCGCCTCTTTCGTTCAGAGAGAGAGACAGAGAGAGAGCGAGGGGTGGGTGGGGGCAACTGTAGATTCTGCGTTTTTTTTCACATTAAACTCGGTGAAATGACAGTTGAGTTCGACCAAAGCACACTTGGTGATTGTTGGAAAGAGTAACGACGACGGTTTAGGTGAGTTTTATTTTGTTTCTGTCCAGTTTGAATGAAGTGTTTTACGCTGCTCCGCTACGTACAGCTGATCTCAACATAAACAAAAACACACGTGGATGATGGCGCAAGCTTAACGGACAGGGGGGGGGAGGTCTGCGCTCTCCGAGTGCCGTTCTAGTTTCTTTATAACATTACATTATTATAACGTTACTATGTATAGCAGACCGTTGCTATGTATAACAGACCGTTGCTATGTATAACAGACCGTTGCTATGTACGCAGTTCTGATGTCAGACTCTGGAGGACCACTTTTGTACCAAATTATTGGTTTCTCAAGCAAGTAGCCGTGTAATGAGCGCGATAATGTACAGCGAGCCGGTCATTGCTACAACAACACTGATCCGCTTGCTGTATATTTATCCACTCATTATAACTGGTGACTGGTCTACATAGGGGGAATAGTAAAGACATGTGTGGAAACAGGCATTTATGTAAACACGTGTGCCAACGACAACATCAACAAGCATAACTACGCCTGTGTGTCACTTCTCACGTGCGCTTTCGTGACAAAACGTGGTTTGGAGACCTCATCGGGGTTTCCTCACGGTGAAAGATCTTGTAGTAGTAGAAGTAGTAAAGTGTTGCCAGTCAGTCATGTAGTGTGAAAACCACATTGACTTGAAGACACTCAAGTAGTAGCGTGTACAGTACAGCGACCTGACATGTCGTGTGAACTTGGCTTCAGCTCGTCTGTAGCGTAGCAGCACTTGACAACAATAAAAACTCTGACTCAGAGATTATTAAGAGATTTAGCGTCTCTGACAGAGGAACCGGACGGACGGGTCGACCGGTTCAATGAAGTCGACGTGAGCCGCTGCATAAACAGCTGATGGGGTTGTTACAGTGTCGGTGTTCACACGCCCTGAAACTCCCACTTCAACCGGTCTCCACTTATCCAGACAAGAATGTGGGTTTGGCAGGTGAGTGAAGAACGCTTCTGGCAGAAACAATGTTACAGCGAGGCCGCCGCCTCTTATGTCAAATAATGATGGTTAAACACTGCTGCTGTCTGCCGGCAGCGAGGGTTTACACAGTTTACACAAAGAGGAGTGGGTAATCTTTCGCAAATTAAAACCTTTCTGCGCTTCTTTGGCGGCACGCAGGTTCAACCTAAAAAGGGGCTTTAGGGCCTCAAGGTGTGGCTTTGTGGCCACCTAACGTCCTTCTCACCTGTATTTTTCATTGGCGTCTTCCAGCGCACGCAGTTTGAACTCCTCGTACATCTTCCTGTTGAAGTTATCCCTCAGGAAGAAGGACCAGAACCTGAACAGAGTGTTCATCTCCTGAGACTGGCCGATCCCCAACCGTTTCCTCTCTGAAAACACATCGACTCAGTCACCAGAGAGCACAAAGACGAGCTCTGTCTTTAACATACAGGTGTACAATCTAACATCAATCTAATACTAGTTCTGTTTAAAACTTCTCTAAACTGTGAGCATGTGAAGGTGTGAATTTTTTTCCTCGTACCGCTAAGGCACCGTCGGAGGTACTTGTGGTATCCCTGCTGAGTGAAGCCGTTGTCTCTCAGCACATCGTGGGATGGATGCCAGAATTTGGGCAGAGACTGGGGGGTGCAGCCGTAACTTCCTGACAGCGGAGCGCCTTCGGATGGGGAGGCGTTGGAGCTGCTGTAGGAGGAGAGAAGATGTTAAGATGTTAAGTTTATTAATCATACTTCTTAAAATCTATCAACCTTATCAAGGCATATTTTTATTCAATGTATCCATTAAGCCTTTATTCTACCCTCTAGTCTACACCAGCTGTCATGTGCGGCTGAAATAATCATTTAGTGGACCGGCAGATAATTGTTAGTCATTTATCAACGCAAAATGCTGAATATTTACAGGTTCAAGCCTCTTAAACATGAGGATCTGCTGCTCATCTCTCTTTTATATCACTGTAACAGGAAAGCAAGATATTTGACAATGATACCTGGAGCTAACTGAAGGTGTGATGGGCATTTTTCTATCTTTTCACAAAATTCTGTTATTTTTGAGAGATTAAATTATTAATCAGAAAAAGAAACCGACAAATTAAGCACCAGTTACAGCTACTTCCAACATAAAAATATGGAAAGAAACCACTATAATGAAATAAAGCGGCCGCCTAGTTACAAAAATTCAGAGGTGCACGACCAATCGCTGCGACAACTTGCGAAGCCTTCGCTCTTTACGCACAATATGTAATTATGTCTTTTTTGGCTAGCGCACCCTTGCTCTTGGGATACTACGGCGAGCAAAAACCCGGCTTTATGTTAAAAAAATGTGGATATCAGATTGTCTGTATTTGCAGAGCTTCATATTAAATGATTTGTGGCTATGTGAAGGACTTTCGTAGCTTGTTTGGTTAAAAAAGAAGTGCGTATTGATGCAGAGAAGTGAATAAAGGTGAAAGGAGGAAGTGAGCGGTTTGTGTTCTTCTTCTGCTTTCCCTGTTTGTAAATGAGACCGAGATCAGCTGAAAGGAAGCATCTTTACAGTCATAAAGGAGAACGAGCGGTCGGACCTGATGGACGAAGAGCGCGGCCGGTGCTCACGGGAGTCCATCACCCAGCCGATGTGGGCTTCCTGCGGAGGGTTCGAACTGTGGCGGGTCTTCTTCTTCCTCGGCGTCTGCAACAGGAAATCACAACAGATTACATATGTTACACAGAGCTGATTGATTTATTCCCCCACCCCTACTAGAGACCTGGGAAGACAACAGGAAGTTGATCCTCTCTGTTATTAGTCCGACATAAGAGAGTGTATCTACGCCCTGAACTCACCTGTCCATCTATGGTACCGCTCTCCTTTATCACGGGGTAGAAGCGCGGCGTCTTGTTGGGGTCCTGGCGTCCGGGGGTGCGAGGCGTTCTGGGGGTTCGGGGTTGGTGAGCGACGGGCGACTCTGGGACCGTTGTAGGCAGAGAGCGGGCCATCTCTGCTCCGCTGTCCACTGAGACCACCAATAAAACATCATCAATATTTACACTACCAGATTATTTTGGTTATCATTCAATCATTCATCAAATGTTTTTACAGGCCAGTTTAAACCAACTGTGACTGTAGCAACTGTTTGTTTTTAATTGTCTTATTGTTTGTTTTTAATATATATATAATGACTTAAAGTAAACTAAACAACCATCGCATGCACATTTCATTCACAAAGGTGGTTAGAATAAGGTTGAAGTCATGAAAAAAATTAAATGTTTAAGAAATATATCAAAGTTGTGGTTAAAATGCAGCAAACAGGAAGCTCAGCTTGTGTGAAACCGACTTCACAGCGGCTCCACAAACCCACCTGGTATGAGAGGAGGTGACACTTCCTGGGTCGGGTCAACGGGCACTTTGGGGGTGAGAGTGTCGAACTCGTCTTGACTGATGACGTTCAGCTTCTTGAAGCTCTCCACTTCCTGCTGGGGAACACACAGGACCAATTGAAAAAGGGTAAATACACCAACTTATTGTAATACATGAAACACACCAGTAGTTCTCAACCAGGGGCCCGGGGACCCCCAGGGGTTCCTTGAGGGAGTTCCAGGAGGTCCGTGACCTAATGTGCATCAATGTAGGGGTCCTTGACATGAAAAAGGTTGAGAACCACTGACTTAAACGGCCAGCTCAGCAGAGTAGGTTTAATTTAATTAATCTGATCATATGTACTGTAAAATAAAAATGTATGAACTGTGAATCTATTATTTACTATTGTATTAGTTTATTTAACAGTTAGTTTTACATTTGCGAAATTTACATCGCCCAGTTAAATGAATTAATTATTATTTAATTCTAAATATTTAATTGTACTTGTACAGTAAAGGCACTTCAACATGTGATGTGTTGTTTGAAAAAAATATTATTATTGATATGATATAATTATATAATTTAATATCTTTTAGTGGTGAAAAATAATTAAAATAAACTATGTAATTTGAAACAAACAAACAAACAATTATGTTTTTCCATTTTCATTGTTAGAGACCTGAAGATGTAAAATGTATCCAGTAAATCCAGAAAAAAAAAAAAATAATAATTTTGTTTGTCACCAACATGACTTTTCTGGTTCCTCGTCTGTAATCTCCCATCGCAGCCCCTCAAAACTTCAATAAATTAATTAATTTATATATTGTAGTGCACATATATGGAACGCCAAACACGTTATCAAGAACTTGTAATCCTTAGACCTCATGAAGTTAAGACAGTTTCATTTTAAAATTTTCTGATTATTTCTTGATGTGTATTTTTTTCTCTTCTTATTTATTTATTATTTTTATGTATTTCTTTGTTTTTATTGAATTGCTGTCAACAGATTCGTTTTGTGTTTTTTTTGTCGTCATTTTCAACTAAATTATGTTAGCTTAGTTTTTTTTATTGTTTTGTTTGTTTTTCGCCTTTTTGGTTATTTTTTGTTTTTCCCCTTAAATTGAGGGGAGGTCTGTCATACAAGCCAGTGGTTTGGATTTTATGCAGTCTTATATGTGTGCAAATAAAATAAATAAAAATACATAAATGATTGAAACTAACAGAGATAAAAGATACTGGTGATAAACACCAAGTTAAACTCTATTTTCAGCTTATTTTATATTGCATTATCTCAGCTTTGTAGTGCATCCGTGTGAAGAAAAAACTGGGAATATAATCAACATTATTCCTGCACTGCACTCAGATAAAACTTTATACTATTCCAGCCTCTCAGCTACAGGCTGTTTAAACTGATAACAGTTTAAACAGCCTGATGTGCCAGCGGCTGCAGCCATGTAAGGCCTGTGTGACACACAGCAGATGTGCAGCGTACTTTGAACTTTACACGTCAGCGTCAGAAAGAAAAATATCCAGGTGTGTGTGTGTGTGCGTGTGTGTGTGTGTGTGTGTGTGTGTTCAGGCGTGACATTTCCCACATGTGGCGACATCAGTGACGACCTTTGAGCTGACAACTCCAAACACTCACCGCCACCAACGAGGAAAAAAAGATTTGTCGTTCAGTCTCTTCAAACAGTTTTGGGGTTTTTAGCTTTTACACAATGTGTTTGTTATTAGTAAGACGGTATTTACTCAAGTTCTACCTAGTGGGCAGTTTTGAAGCATTTGCAACTTGACATATTTACTTCACCTCATTTCAGAGGGACTTTTCTGAAGGCTGTAGTTATTATTTACTTTTAAGAGAAAGATATGACATGTGAAATATTCAATAAGCTGTTATTTTTTTGTGTGTGTTGTGTTGTTGTGTGTACAATTTATTTTAAAAGTTTATTGTCATTAATTTTTATCAAAATGTTCTGGATTAGTACAGTTCTGCCGGTGTTGATGTACATCTACTTGTGCATAATCTTAGCATCTTAATCTCAAAACTAAAACCTCTTCGATTCCTGAAATCGAAATCGAATTTCCGGAATTGACTATACAACACTACATAATGTTGTAAAACTAGTCTGTATGTTGATCCAGCACCATAAAGTATTACCACATAATTCTGTAATAAAATAAGATTGCATAACTCTGTGTAACCTACAGACTGTGCTGCGTTTCTGCAGACGAGGCAGCTTCTCCAGAAGAAGGGTCACTGGTCTGTGGAAGCAGCTGTGTGACACACATGTAGTCTGGAGGCTCGTATAGTGGGCGATAAATAGTAGTTTATTTCTGTCCCCCCATCTACAGTGTGAGATTTAACAGCTCTATCACAAAGTGTTAATGTCAAAGAGCTCAGAGCGCCGGCAGAGCGGAGCTTTAAGGAGGCGACTGAAGCCTAAAACTGTAGAGAACGACACCACAGTGAAACCTCTGTGTGTGTGTCTTTATGAAAAATTATTTGTTTTTTATTGACTGTGTCAAAAGGCACGATGACAACAAACTATTCTGATTAAATATCAAGTCTCACCAGAACAGCCTGCTGGCGTATTTAACTGACTTGTGATTTTCAGCTGATCCAATATACATTTTTTAATTTGCATCTAAGCCTTTTCCTCAGTGAATAAAAGTGTGTGTGTATTTGTGCTAAATGTTACGTGTAGATGTGGTTTCCTGTTATAAATTAAAGAGTTAGGGATGCATTATGTGTGAAACGTCTACTTTTTGGATATTGAGTTATTACAACATGCACAAAACGGATATTTTTAGTCAAAACCTGTGGAATAAAAATAACCTTAACTTCCCGGGAAAAATTCTGATAAGTGTTTGTATATTTTTGCAATATTGGTAACTTTCTGACGTAACTTAAGTAAGAACAGACTTGTGAAATCAGTGCAAATATTCATCCCTGTCTTTATTAAATCAATGAAGTCCAGGGTGAGATTTTGAATGGGGCCTCCAATAAAACAGATATATATACAGTATTAAATCCTCCCGCTGCCACAAAGTTTAAGATATATCAATCATTTTTCAAGCTCTAGAAAATGTTATAAAATGTAGAAGTAAAAGTTGCTTCATTGCTGCATTGAAGCAAGACAGTCATAAAATTCAGGATTATGTTTTCAGGAAATGTTTTTGGTCTCAAACTGTAAAATAAGGATGAAGAACATTGCGTATAGAAGAACCCTTTGACCCACTGAGGGTAAAAACAAATGACTGTGTGATGAGAGGTTAACAACATGGCAGCTAATTCAATAACAGGAAGTGAATCATGCTTTTGCCAAAGAACCAGAACAATCCAGTTTACTGACTGTTGGACAGCTGGACACCAACATGAACATTAAGAAACCTCCATTTTCTCTTTAGTCTTCTTCTTTTTCTCGCCTGCTGCCCTGACAGCTAGCTATCACGGCAGTTTGTGGAGCTTCTAAACTCCAACAACCGTGAAACAAATGTTTGATTTGTCGCCATCTAATATTGTAAAACTGTCAATATTCAAAGTTGATTTCTCACTTCAAAACGTTTCAGAAGTGAATTTAGTGATGAAATAGATACAAAAAATATAACCGTAGCCTGTAGCGGTCCAGCGCTTTGCATTGTGGGATACAGTAGGCGAGGTAGACTGGTCCGATGCATACTGGAGATTTTTTCCAAATCAGTACGACATCCGGGTATTTTTGGTATACTGTAGGTTTTGCTTTTGTTCGCATACTGCATACTGCATTTTGGACAAATCAGTACGTACTACTAGTATAGTATGCGGTTTAGAATACAGCCTAAGATTGCATTCACACCAGGTCAGGCGTTGCGGTGATTCAACACAGCGTTGTGCAGCGTTGTGGAAGAGGTTGACACTTAAAGTTGAAAACCTGAGGACCGTGTATCGTGCTTGTAGCTACCATTTCTGTAAATGGTGCCATAATGTAAGGAGCTGCCTGTTAAGACACGACTTGGTACACATGAGTTGCATGTTAAATGTCAGTACTGGTTGTCTATTTGCTGTTCTTCACCTGTCTGTGACGGACCTGCTCAGACAGGTTTGGTTCCCTAAACTGATAAATTAACTGTCAGTCCAAAAGAGGGATATATGCACTAAATAAAGTCTCACTTCATGTGGCTCATTCAACCTGTAAAAAGTATAATAATAATACTGGGTTCAAGTTGTTTTTAAGGTAACCGAGAATATGAGTCCGTCACTTAAACATGATGAAACATTCCAGATGAAAAAATGATTTTACATTCAAATGATGAAACCGTCTTCTGAAAGCATTTTTTATGATTATTATTTTTATTGCTGTTTTTATCTAAAGCACTTTGTAACCCTGTTTAGTGAAGTGCTATATCAATAAAGTTTATTATTATTATGTGAAGCTACATTTTCTTGTCGGTTATTCATCTGAGTTTCTGAGTAAAAAGCCAAATATAGAGATATTTAGAATTTGAAATTGTGATAAATTGTCAGCAGGGTGAGAAATCTGAATCTACTAGCTACAGCTCAAACTTCCACACCTCCATGTTTTTCTTACCTTGCTGCACTCGATCTGTTCCTCTCCCTTCCACAGGTCCGTCTCGTAGTAGAAAAGCCCGTCGTTGATGGCTTTGGCGAGGTCGGTGGTGATCTTGGCTCGGGACTCGTGGTTGCCCGTCCGGTCGCCGCCGGGGTGCTTGCGGACGTAAGGAGGGGTCTGCGTGACGATGAGGATCTTGTTGACGTCCTGGTCGTCCATCTCGTAGTCCGAGTCGTCTTCGTCTGACCAGTCGGTGAACTTGTTCTTCCTCGGCGCCATCTGCTCCATCTCTGCGTCGAACAGGAAGTCCAGCTCCTCCTGGTCGGGCACGGTCTGCGGAGGAGCCTGGTGGCTGGGTGGAGGCGCCTCACTGCGCTCCTGGACGACACGGTGAGAGTGAATTAACGAAGGAACAGACGAGAAGATAATTAAACTACAGGATGGCATGATGAAATTTAAACATTTAAAGGAAACATTTTGGGAAATAAATGGGGAATGGATGGTTGAAAAGTAAGATGAGATAAAGGGTGAAAAAAAAGAGGTTAAGCAAATGTGAAGAAAGCATGAGGAAAGTTTCATGAAATGAATGAGAAGCACAGAGACGAACGGGCGGAGGAGAAGAAACTAGTAGTAGTACAAAAAGTACTCAACTGCAGAGGGGAGGAGGTCGGGTTGGAGCGCTGAGGGAGGAGAAGAGCCGACAAAACACACATGTTCACCGACATGCTGCCGGATGAAAGGTGGAGGAAACGACAGAGGATGTAATGAGAAACAGAAAAAAAGGAGAAGTTTGAAGGGGTGAAAATGGAAATAAGGTGCTTGAAAGATCTCAGGCGTTAAAGGCGATTAACACTCCGGTCGGGTACCTTTCCGGTGGACTGTCGGTGGCGTTTCTCCACCTGGATCCAGGCGTCGGGGTCGGGCTGGGGGGCATCTTTGGCTGGGAGGGACTCCTCGCTGGAGGAGCTGGGTTCAGCCGAGTCCTGAGGCTCAGCAGACTCAGGAGGAGTCTTCTCCACGGGCGATGAAGCTGAAGGGACCCGAACACATCAAACATCACACACTCAGACACTCAGACACCCTTCAGCACGGCTTTATGATCACACATCACGCTGTCAGCTCACATTTAGCTACAGGAGGAGCTAAAGACTGAAAAAGACTCTGAACAACAATACATGTGATTATAGAGAGAGAGAGAGAGAGAGAGAGAGACGTTTATGTGAATATGTTTATTGTTGACTAACAGCAGCTGTAATTTCTTGTAAATACTGTATATAAATGTATGTTTTTATGAAGCCCAGCAGGTATCAGAGGTGAAATCTTTGTTTTTATGTGCACACAAACATTCAAAATAATCGTTTTGTATAATGTCTTAAAATGAAAAAAAAAAAAAAAATCATTTAACTTATTAAACGTGAAGATGTGCAGTTTTTCATTATCTTCTATCGCAGAAAACTGAATATCTTTGAGTTTTATACCATTAGTTGCACCCTAGGCCAAATTGCATTCTGGGTAATTGTGATTTTTCACTATTACCAAACAATAATCAAGAAAATTATGTTAAATATGTTAAGAACATAATCTTTACTTGCAGCCCTAGTGCACACCTGGCACCAGAGGTGGGATCTAGTCATTGTTTTGCAAATCGAGTCTAAAGTCATCAAATTTGTGACTTGAGTCTGACTGAGTCATGTGACTCAAGTCCACACCTCTGCTTTCACACTAGGGCAACAACTTCTCATTTGTTTTCACTATCAATTGATAAGCGGTGGATAAGCGGCGGATTAATCCACATTTGGTGCTGCAGGACGGTGCGTGTTTGATTGAGTCAAATAAAACTACAGTGTGTGTTCATGGTGATGAAGGAAGACGTCAGTCAGTGACACAGTGAGACTCACTGATGTGTTTTTAATGGAGCTCTATGGCTCAGAGGAAGAAGAGATATCAGGCGCTGATGCATGATACTTGTTAAAAGATACATTCATCACCAGAACTTCTCCTTTAATCTTCACTCTGGTTTCTAAAAAAGAGAAGCAGAAGAAGAGTTGACTACTGACCGGAGTTTGTGGAGCTGAGGGTCTGTCGAGGAACGAACTCGGGACAGTTGATGAGCTGGGAGAAGTCGGTGCGGGGGGAACCCACGATGGTCGGGGAGGGGATGGGCCAGCGCTCCGGTTCGGTTTTACAGCGAATCTTGTTGTCGACCAGCTCCACCTCTTTGCTGTTCTTCAGGGCCTGGAGAGGAGTTTATTTATCAGATTTATTAAAACAAGGACAAATACAGTTTCCTACTTCTAACTCCCAGAGTGTAGCCAGATCCGAATGAATATTTACTGACCATTTATTTTAAAATTATTATAACTTAAATAATTTTAAAATAACATTAAAAGCAACATGCCATAATTCTTTCAATGGTTTCTTACATAGCGAGTATCTCTACAAATATTCTTCTTCTTACATAATTGTTCTCATTATGGGATTAAAAGTTAATAAAAGCAAACTAGTGTTTGGCTGTAGTCTTTGCGATGTGTTTGAGTGCAACTTTTTGGCCAAGACAAAAACGATGTGAGACCAGTCAAATGTCGGCCTTCGTCGCCACTAGTTCTTTAATGTCGGGTTGGTGTGTCTTAAAGGCCCGCTGCGGACGAGCGTTGTTCGCCTGTTATTCAAAGTTTTTTAATATTGAACGTGTCGCGAGACCAAATTGCACCAACTTCGACACTGCATGTCCTTAGATCCCGGGCAATACACCCGGGCAATACACCCGGGCAATACACCCGCCAAGTGTGAAGTAGATTAGATGGTTCTCGAGATTAGGAAGGACACACACACATGGGGAGATTTGTTGCTTTATAGTTGGATACACGACTGAAGGTGATAGTTATCCCCAGATCGTTGTGGACCAAAAACACTTCAAACGTAACCTGGAGCCAAACAGTGACAACACACAGTCAACAGACTGAGGAGTCTAATATTCGACTCACTGATGGTGTTACATTACCTCGACGATGAGGCTGACGTCCATGGTGAGGGCCTGAACTCTGTGGAAGCTGGCGATGAGGGAGATGGGGAGGAAGCCCTGCGCGTCCATCTTTCTCCTCAGGAAGAAGTCTCGCTCCAGGTTGTGGAGGCTGAAGTAGTATTCACTGGAGGAGGAGGAGGAGGAGGAGGAGGACAACGTGATGCATTTAGTTAGTGAGTTCATACAATCAGGAACATACTACTACTATCTTACATGTTTTTATCTCATATCTTTTATATATGTAATACCTTCTCATCTTAAATTATCTTATTTTATATGTTTTTATCTTATACGTTTTTTTCATATATGATCTTTGCCTGTTTTTCTTTTTATTTAAAGTAACTGAGCCGACTGCCGTATGAAATGTGCTATATAAATAAATTTTGACTGATTGATTGATTAGTAGCAGCAAAGTCAGCAATGTATAAAATATGTAAACAGCATCCACCAGACTGATATCTAATATGATTAAGCAATGATACTTAGTGTTTTATAATACAGTATATATAATGTAACAGATTAAAATAATATAGTGTGGGATATAAGACATAGTAATAGTGTAACGTAATATATAGTACAGCAAAATGACAGACATATAAATTCAATATCAAAATATCAACATTCCTAGTTTATTTACCACTTATTTTCAATGTGCAGTAAAGTCAAAAGTATGACTAGTATGTTGGTGTTTTTTGCTCCTTTTATTTATCTAATTTCAATTCAAAACAATTACAAGCCAAAAGTGGCAATGTTGTGATGGGATTTGATGCTACAGACATATTTCGGTATTGTATTATTGTTTAACAGCAGAGAGCAGCAGAAGAAGAGAAACCTATTCATGTGAAACTTTCACTTAATAATTCTTCGAAATGTTCTTGTAAGCGGCCACAAGAAATGTAGAATCTTCTGACTGGAAAACCAAATGTGTAGTTGGAAAAGCTCTCTGTCTCACCCAGTTACACCACTTAAAGTCACCACAACACACACACACACACTCGTCTGTACGTGGGCCTCAGCCTGCAGGCGGTGGCCAGTCGTCGTCGTGTTCATGTGGAGTAACGCCGGCTGAGTGAGCAGCCTGAATACCGCTGAGGGAGACGAGAGAGGAGAAGACAAGAATGTCTCCCTCCCTCCCTCCTCACTGAAACACAGTAGTTTTATTTTTTTTTACATTTCCTCGCTCAGCCCTGCTGCGTATAATTCATCCCCTGTCCCCTTCTGAAGCACTCAGCCTATATTTAGGAGTCCACCTCACCCTCCACTATTCTGAGTCTGCTGCTGCTTGAAATGAGGCCAGAGCTGTCAGTCAGACTCAGAGAGGAACGCTGCCCCCTGCAGGACGCCACCGACACGGAGGACATTTACTGACTACACATGTTCATCAGTCATTCATTCACTCACACCTGCTCTGTACACATAGAGAGCTGTCACAGTGACGGAATTTCCCCTCTGGTCAAAAGCGCAGTATGTGGTAGTAACTGCCTTTTTACAAATTGCTTCATTCATCCAGATTTTAGTGCGCTATAAATAAGCTTTATTGTTTAGTCTATTAGTAGGTATACTGTTGCTTTTTAAATGACAAAGATGACACTGTTCACTTGCTTATTGTTAAATGCAGAACACAGAAGCTGAGACTCTTTGACCCCCTTTACACCTGGCATCAAAATGCGTCTTGTATCCAGATTGTATCTAGATTAGGGCTGTCAATCGATTAAAATATTCAGTCGTGATTGATTGCATGATTGTCCATAGTTAATCATGATTAATCGTAAACAAAACAATGACAAATATTGTCCAGAAACCCTCACAGGTACTTTAATCTTCACCTGTTTGACTCTGCAGCAGCTGCTGGTTAAAACATAACTTTCCACTTTGACCTTTACTGACATGTTTTTCCATCATACTGATAAATAACTCGGGTCAAAATGTCTTTACACTAGATTATCTTACCCACTGCAGACCTACAAAGACCTTTAAACTTTAGTTTTTTTAGCACTGTTGGAAGGATGTGTTTGACTCACTTAAAGAAGCTTTTTAATCACATTATTTCAAGAGATCCAAAGATACTTCCTCTAGGAGAAATACCAGTAGCTTTTGAGGAACGGCCTACATTTGATTTGTTAGCAACTTTTTAAACCATTAAATATATTACAATCACTCTCATATAATAAATGTATACGTAATAACTCTCCAGGAGCTTTACAGCAGCCCACTGCTCCTAAGGATGGCTTAAATGCAGAGGTCAAATTTCATATATGTACCTACTGAATGTGTATTTTAAGTTTATTAAGATGGGACAAATAGCTTAGGTACTAGGGCTCCAAAACGTCCTTCCTGTGATTCCTGTGATGGTCCTTTTAATGCAATGAAGTTTACGAGTCCACGCACACATATTGTCATTTATAGGAAGGCTGCCGGAAGCTGGATAAGGAAGGATTTACCATGTTGAATTGTGAAATTGTTTTGCATTGTATGTAAAAGATGCTGAGATTGAAATAAATCAAATATGACCTTCTCAATCACTAAAAGGTGTTTTTTTCCAACTTATTGTTCTGCATTTAAAGACAACAGATTATGGAAAATAACAATAAACTGTGTGTTACCTCTTTCCCTCCAGCTACAGCTGTAAAAGCATCGTGGTAGAAGATGAACTCATTACAATTACTGGCTGGTTTATGAATCTCGTTTAAGGACATTTTGTGAGGTGGTGGTGGTGGTGGTGAGGGTTATTTCATTCCCCTGGTAGTGGAGGAATATGAGCCACACTTTCCAGTCAGACGTAAGCCATTCATAGTAGTTGTCAAATACTCACATTTGGCGTTTGATGTATTCTTTCAGAAGCTTTTCATCCACTGTGTACATCTGGACCTTGTTGCCGTCATCGTAGTAGTAAACCATGTTGCTGCCGAACTCTGAGGTGACCTGAACGGAGCCGTCAGACGACGGAGAGTCACGGAAGCTCTGAGAGTATTCATAGCGGCCTGAAAGTGCGAGCGGGACAAACAGAAAAAGAAATATGAGAAACGATTACTGATTAAGATGCCAGCACTGAAATGTTATTTTCTGGTAAAGGAAAACGTTTTTAAAAAGCTAAACTTGCATCACAGTTTCTCTCTCGTGTTGTTGCAAAAGCTGCCAAAATAAAATCTGGACTCAAAGATTTACTACTACGAATTAAAAACATACCACGTCCGCGGCCTCTCCCGCGCCCACGACCTTTCCCTCGGCCTCGTATTCCTCCACGACCGCCGTCACTTCGGACGCTGCCGGTGTCGTCCCCAAAGTCCCGTGGCTCTCTTCTCCAACCTGACAACAAGAAAACATAAACGCTCCGTCACATATCTCACAGATACGTCATGTAGCGGTTCCCAACCTAGAAAGTCCCAACGATTTCTGGGGGGGCTAATTAAACCAGATAAATTCTAATTATATTAAAAACTACTAAGAACTTGGGATAAATGAACAGTTTAATACAAGCAAACTACTTTTAGAAGTTAAACCTAGTATACCAATTTAAGTGAATGGAATTAGAGGAAGCTTAATTTATTATTTCTTACATTTTTGAGCCTATTTTTTTATAGTTTCATCCATCATTCCTTATGGTGATTACTAAAACCATTTGTACACAGCGAGAAACCCTCAGTTTAATCAGATTATTATTATTATTTTTTTTTTTTACTGTAAATCAATAAAAATACTTTATTTTTTTACTATAAATCAATAAAAATACTTGCTGATTTTCTTTTACTATATATCAATAAAAATATGATTTTTGGAATATAAATCAATAAAAAATACTTGCTAATTATGTTTTACTATAAATCAATAAAAAATACTTGCTAATCATTTTTTTTTTACTATAAATCAATAATACTCTTATTTTGTTTACTATAAATCAATAAAAATACTTTCTTATTATTCTTTTTACTATAAATCAATAAGAATACTTTATTATTTATTTTTTTTACTATAAATCAATAAAAATACTTGCTGATTTTTTTATAATATAAATAAATAAAAATACTTGCTGCTTATTTTTAACTATTAATCAATAAATTGTTGGGGCTATAATGGGTGAAAATATTTAGCAAAATATCCAACACAAATTCCTAGAATCTAAGTCTTTATATATCTTGTTTTGTCTGACCAGGAGTCCAAAATACAAAAAAAATATTAAATTGAATCTAATTTAGGGAAAGAAAAAGTAACAAATCTTCACACTTTAGAAGCTGTAACCAATAAAATCATAAAAATAATTGCTGATTATTTTTCTGTTGATTGACTCATATATTTGAATTGAATAAATTGAACATTAAATTGAGAAAAACTGTGTTTGTCAAGTTATGGTAGACTAATGTGGATCAAAGGTGAAATGATCAAAAAGTGGTCTGCAAAATGTCTGATTCAGGGTTTTTCCACAGGACATTGGGTATTATCATTATCATGATTTAAATATATTTATGAATTTAAGATGACCTCCCAAACGAGTGGCAAAATTGGGGTTTATTCACAACCCGTGTGACCATCTGAAGGTTAATTTTCCTCAGCTCTGCTGGGACACGCCTGTTTCCTCTAACCAAGTTCCCAGATCTCAGAAGTGACGTTAGAGTGTCAAATGTTATCTTAACAAACAGAAAGGACATGATGTGCTTACATTATATGACATGTTTGCATTCTCATTCGTTAGCATAATAATGCAAATTCTTATGACTATGAGAAATGTAGGCTGAAAGATAAAACTTGCTTGGCTTGGAGTCACCTGTCTGACACAACAAAACTACATGAACCACTGAGAGCAAAACTAGTAATCTCAATAAAGATTTTAATTTGGTTAAAAGAACATTCGATTTGAACGCAGCTTAATATTTATGCCATGCTGTACGACGGCGTATTAGGGCCATTGTAGGTAAAGAAATATATATATTATGGGGCAGGGGGAGGGGGGTAATATTCAGAGAAATAACTCTAATGATTTTATAAATAATTTCCAAGATGAAAGTCATAAATTTACGAGAAAAAAACCTTGTAAAAATAGTGTTTTTTTTTGTCAAGGAACCACATCGCATCAAAGTAGTGACACATAGGCGTTTCTTTTATGTTCTGTGTTATTTTATGAACATAATGCTGACATCTGTATGCATTGTACACATATTAGACCAATTTATTTATTCATATTATTTTATTATTTTGCCAATGGGTTATCAGATAAATCCGGAAGATTGCTGTTTCCGATGTTCGCTCTGACAGTTAAGGTCCAGAAAAAACATATATGTGTTTTCTTTAATGTTCTTTTTTTAACCTAAATAAATATTAATATAATTAATATATGTTGCACTTGGTGGCTCACTTTACTGCTGCAACGTTTGTGGTGTGATGAGGTTGATCCAACATCCAAGTTTTTTTTCCCAACTTTAATTTCAGAGAATATCCAACTTTTTCTTCGTAAATTTGTGACTTTAATCTAAGAAAATATACAGGGTTTTTTTTTCATAAATGTGTGACTTTAACCTCAGAGAATATCCAAGTTTTTCTTCGTAAATTTGTCACTTTAATTTCAGAGAATATCCAAAAATGTGTTCGTAAATTTGTGACTTTTATCTCAGAGAATATCCAAGTTTTTTTTCGTAAATTTGTGACTTTAAACTCAGAAAATATCCAAGTTCTTCCCATATATTTGTCACTTTAATCTCAGAGAATGTACAAGTTGTTTCCCGTAAATCTTTTACTTTAATCTGAGATTCAAGTTTTTTATTTGTAAAATTGTCACTTTAAACTCAGAGAATATCCAAGTTTTTTACCGTAAATCTGGGACTTAAATCTCAGAGAATATCCAAGTTTTTTTCCCGTAGATTTGTCACTTTAAACTCAAGAGAATATCCAAAAATGTGTTCGTAAATTTGTGACTTTAATCTCAGAGAATATCCAAGTTTTATTTTTGTAAATTCAGAGTTTTCTCCCTGAATATTATCCCATCTCCCGGCTCCGTAATTTATTCATTTTCTTACCTACAATGGCCCTAATATGCCATCAAAGCTATACATTAGTATGGAAAAAAGCTTGCACACACTGAAAAGACAGATGGTAGCGGGGAAAAGAAGTGATCAAACACAAACAGCGAAACCAAACCAGCGAGTGAAGAAGCAGAAACAGAGACGGACGTGAACAGAGAACAGCGAGCTGCTGGGCCACTTACTCCTGCTGCTATCATGCGCCCTGTTATTATGGAGTGTGTGATTGGGTGACGCGGGGTCGGTTGAGTCGCTGGTGGGCTCTGTGTCGGCCGTCTTGTCACCGCCGCCGTCGTCCCGGGGCGCTTCCTCCAGCGGCAGAGAAACCCACTTACGTTTGTTACCTAGCGATGATTGCACACCGGAAACAGAGCGTGAAGAGTTTTGTTCCAATAAAATAAATAATTAAATAAATGAACGCTGGAAATCCAGTTTGGAACAAATTAAATCATCAATCTGTGTCTCTAAAATAAAAACCCACTGGTTAGTTGACTTCAGCGTAGCAGCTTCCAAACACTTGAACATAAATCGCAAAAACCTTTTAAATATTTTAAAGGACTTGTTTCTGCCAATTATTTCCTGGCAGAGTTTTGTAGTTCATTTATTATCTATATTCAATTAAAAAAACACATTTTTAAACAACATTTGAAGGTAGTTTTCACACCAAAAAACACAAAAGTATTTTCAAAGCCTGTGGGAATCTATCGCGGATGATTTCATCTCATTTTGGAACAACACTCTTCACTTCCTCTCTGGTTTAGACACTTAGGAGCTGATGAGGTGTCTCTTATTATCCTCCATAAAGATCTGGTGCCTGTTATTCTTTTTATTTAAAATGTCTATAAAAAAGGTGGGAGTGAATAGGATGAAGTGCAACACATGAGATCATCAGAGCAGAACATGCACCAATCAATGTGATCAATAAAGTTATGGACATGCTCCCTCTACGCAGCAATCAAGGATACAAATCATCGCTGTCCAGTGAAAACATTCACCTCCAGATTAAGTGATGGCAACATTTAAAAACCCTAAAAACAATTAAAATTATATGGAAATTGCTTTTAAATAAAGTTGACATTGTGGAGATGAATCGTTTCACAGGTCAGAGAAGAAATGTGCATTAATCAAACTTTGATTTGAAGGTCTTATTTAATCATTTAAAAGGATGCTGTTTAACATGCTTATAGAGAAAAAAAGGTCCTCACCTTCACCTCCCCTCTTCTTCAGGCCGGCGCTCTTGGCGTCCTGTCCCTCCTTGGACTCTCCGTCTTTGGGCAGCTCTCCCAGCGGGTCCGGCTGAGCCTCCTGGTTCTCTTTGCTCTCGCCGCCGTCATGGCTGCTCTCCGACTTCCTCTCCGTTCGATCCCTCCTCTTCTCCTTCTCCCTGCGTGACGAGGAGGTGGAGGTGGAGGTGGAGGAGGAGGAAGAGGAGGGAGGCTTCTTCCCGTTGTTGTTGAGGACATTTTGTTGCTGCTGGAAGACGTAGAGAGAGAGAGAGAAAGAGCGGCTTTTAATTAAACAGGTGAAACGTCATGTTTATTCTTACACATTTAAGTTTGGTTTGTTCTGTGTCGTCTGGTGCTTTGTCAAAAATAAAATTTGGGGTTTGAGTTCTGGCTCTTCATACACTGATTAAACACTTATACTAAGACAGTAAATTAAAGGACTAGGGATGTCACCATACCAGAAATTTAGTAGTCGATACCAATACCTCTTCTCTGTGAAGAGCTTTTTACAACTACACCTTAAAGTTCCCTGGATTTACTGTATGTGAAATAGATCATGGAGCACTTGGCTTCTAAAATGTGGACTCAAACTGTTTTCACAACCAGAATCTTTTAAAAGTCTTGTACTAAAACATTTCTTGATGTTTTTAGTGCTCCATCTAGTGAGCAGAAAACAGAAAAGCTCTTCTGTAATCCAACCAGTCTGTTCAGTAAAAGCAGCAGAAAACACTGAAGTACAGCTTGTTAATATGTTTGATTTAACAAACGTCACACACACACACACACTTGTCGTACCTCTTTGGCCAGTTCACCAGGTGTGGGCCAGTTTGTGATATCGCTGAAGTCACTTGACTGCAAAAAATGGAGAGAAAAAAGACGTTAATATCAAAACATATGAATTAACAAGTCGAACCGTGGACTCATTTTGGTTATTTTAACATTGTGTGTGTGTGGGGGTCAGGTGGCGTCTGAGTGCCCTTCTGGTAGAAACCGGCGTGGAGGAAAAGGAGGTCAGTGCTCCGTCTGTCGAGAAACTGCAAACAACGGCGATAAACAGGCCGAGTTTCCACCTCTGTGAATGTGGTAAATTTGGACAGCCTGATATGAGATCCAAGGTTAGACAGACGAAGGGTTCCGGCTGCACTCAGAGCTGCACGGTAAATAAATAAAAAATAAAAACTGCTGTACTGATATTTTAATCATCATTCTACTACAGGTGGAGTACACAAAGGGACGTTCTTTATTTTGGTTGTACAAAACTGAATGAATCCTTCAGGGTATTCTAGCTTTAAAACTCACTGATGTACGTGTACTGACCCTCTGTAGCACATAAGATTAAAGGGTCAGTCACAAAATCACCAAAGAAAAAAAATCTATTTTTTAAACCAATAGGGAAAGATGGCAATCTCTGATCACCACAAAAAAAAGCAGCTAAAAGTCAAAGAAATGGCTGTTATTTATCTACTTTTTGTTTTTAATTTTTGTTTTTGTTACATTTATGCATAAGTCAATGTTGTTGACAATCATTCTTAATATACATTATTTAAATGTATGTAAAAAAGAGAGAACAGAGTGGGAAGGAAGGGAAGTTTTTTTTGTCATATTCCTATTTATATATGCTCTTCAAAAATAAATGATGGAAAAAAGGTATGTATACTCGTTGGAAAAATGTATAATAAAAAATGTAAATATAAAAAAAAGGTCTTATCTTTTATTTCTGACCATAAAAATTGAGCTTATTTTTTATTTAATTTATTATTATTATTATTATTATTTACTTCTTTATTTAATTTATTATTATTATTATTATTATTATTATTATTATTATTTGTATTACTTCTTTCTTTTTTTTCTCTTTGTATTATTATTTTCTTTTTTTTCTTCTATTATTTTTTGTTGGTTTATTTATTTTTTTATTTTATTTCAGTTTTGAATGCTGATGTTTTCTCTAGTGTACTTATTGTGTTCATCTCTAAGCTCAACTACTTAAAAATTGGTTTATAAACTATAATAATAATAATAATATATTAACTATAATATATTAACTATAATAATAATAATATATAATAATATTAACTATGTAATTACGAACTGTAAATTGCATATACGAAAACAACCTCGAAAAAAAGGGGAAAAAATTAAGTATAAAAAAGAAACCCAGATCTGCTCTTATAGATGAAAAATACCCACTTCAATTTAGATTCATTACTGATGTATAAAACAGGATCAGAAAACATTAATACCAGGGCTGTCAAAGTTGACGCGTTAACACAAATTTGTTTCAACGCCACTAATTTCTTTAACGCAATACGTACCAGGAAGCTTTATGAATCCGGTCCCTGGTCTTTTAACACACAGACTAACACAAAACTAAATCTTAGGTATTAATTGGATACCCATAGAACCCATTTTCATTCACATATCTGGAGGTCAGAGGTCCTAAATCATGATTTGGGAGTGGGAGCATGCTTAAATTCTATGAATTATGAATTATTTAACACCTAGTTGGCGGGTGCCCTGTGAAGTTTCCTTGTAAACAAACAAAACTTCTGTTTACATTCAGTGTTTCTTAACATTGTGTTTATCTTTGAACTCTAACAAATGCATGTTGAATGCATTTCCTTCCTTAAACATTTACATAAAGTATTTATGTAAAAACGACTTATGGAGCAAAAAATTAACTCATTAAACTTCTTGGTTGAGTCTGAAAAATTTTAGTCTACAATATATAGATGAAGCTACAATATAGAGAAATATATCATCGTAAGTTAAACTGTCACATACTGACGACATATCAGGTGCATTAAATCACAATTTACAGTGAAATTAGGCCAAAACATATGATACACAAAATCCCAGTATATAGGAGTATTATAATTATAATAAATATTATATTATTAAATTTCATTATTATTATTATTATTATTATTATTAATACTAATAATAATAATAATAATAATATAAAAAATAATGATAATGATAATAATACAAATAACAACAATAATATAACAAATAATAATAATAATAATAATAATAATAATAGGTTGATATCATCATCATTTTCTACAGGTGTCTGAGTGAGCCATATTTAAAAACAAAAATAAAGTTTTAATTTTACACATATAAAGAATTTGGTCTCATATAA